>JAQFYR010001427.1:0-10141 GCA_034694985.1 Campodea silvestrii
TGATTGAGAATTTCTTTTTCTTTTAAACATTTCGTATCATACCAAGGTTCCTTTTTCTCATATTTATTTGCATTATTAATTTTGATTTTTAAATTGTTTTTATTTATTACGTCATTACAATAACTTTTCAAATCTTCATAATTATTTACTTGATTTTTTCTTTCTTTATTTAAATTTACATAATTGTTTACACGTTCTTTATCATTATCATTTAACTTTTTAAGAGCATAGCTTTTGTTCGAGTTCCTTAAATTTACTGAGTTACTAATATATTGCGCGTCATTTCCTACGTTAATGCAAATACTTATGGGAAAATGGTCAGAATTATATATTGAATCAATTTCAAAATCAAAAATATCAGTACAAGTAAATTCAGTGCAAATACCAAAATCCACGACGCTACATGCATTTCCTTTTTGCTTTCCACTTCCATAGAACGTAAACTTTCCAGTTCCGTCAGATGTTGATCTACCATTTAGTACTATCAAGCTTTCTTCTTTAACCCATTCATTGAGTATTCGTCCATTTGTGTTCACAATAACATCCTCATTACATCGTTCAGCATTTAGGTATTTAGACAATAAAGCAGAAGATCCATTAACCTTTTCCTTACCAATACGCGAATTCATATCACCTATAATGAGAAGTTTACAATTTAAAACAAAATGCTTAGAAATTTCCTCTAGAATGTTTCTGTAACTTTTCATACAAATTAATGGTTCAATATACACTAAGAAAAGTTTTTCAATTACAAAGTTTCTTATCTCTACATATATAAAATTACTGTGATATGTAATATGTTTAATTTTAATATAATTTTTTACACATAAACAGAACCCTTTTTTTCTTCTTCCTCTGTTATTAGTGTTTTCTTCCCCTTCAATAAAAATTACTTTCATGTTATTTAATTTCCCTTCAAGCTCTTTGTACATATGTTCCACTCCCCAAGTTTCAACCATCCCAAATATGACAAATTTATTAATATATTCTATAACATTATCGTCTTTCAACTTATTTTTCACCCCATTTATATTCCAAAACCCACACTTTACCGTTTTCTTATTCAAATTATTAGTTTTATCCCCATTTGCAAAATATGTTATGTTACCATACTTATTAGGGATGCTGCCGAGTTCCTACTTATCCATATCTTCACTTCCGGTCTCTGTTCTGCTAGCTTTGTTTGGATTACTTGTTTCGCCTGGTGAGTCTCTTAGTCTTTTTTCCACAACAGTTTTTCTTGCATCTTCCCTGCTTGCAACAATCGTTTCACCTTCACTTGCCGCCACAATGTCAGTTCCATTTTCCACATTCCTACTATTTTCAGTGCCCTGTTCTTTGTTCACATCACGAAATTCACGCTCATTGTTCATTCTCTGATTTCGTTCACCATTCTGCCCCCTTGATATAGAATAACCGTATCTTTCACCTGTATTGACATCGTTCTTATTTTCGTGTCTCAGTTCTTTGATTTTCACCAGTTCCGTTTCGTCTTCACTTAACACGTAGATAAAGTCATTTACTTTCACATTGAATTTCGCCACTTTTACATTTCGTTTTTCACCATTGTTCAATTTCACTGCAAGATTAAATAATTTCTTCATCCGGTTCCGGGTATCCCAGCTTAAGTCTTCGTTAACAGCCAATCCAATTCTATTTTCCCTCACATACCTCAGTAGCCAGTCTCTGTCACTCCTATGTTTAAATCTTGCAATTATCCCTCTACTCACGTTTTTCTTCTTTCTTCCAAGTCTGTGAACCGCTTCATATTCAAAATTCACATCAACGTCACTCAGATGATCCTTTAATACGTCATAGAGCAAATAGTTTAAATTTTCGTATTCGCGATCGTAATTTTCATTAATATTGTAGAATACTAAGTTTTTCTTTCGCGAATAATTTTCGTTTTTTTCGTTTTTTTCTTTGCAGTACTTCAGTTCTTTTCTTAGGTCACTAACCACTTTCTCCCATTTGACTTCTCTTTCTTCTAATTTTTCACACTTTTGGGTGATACTCACAATTTCGGCTTGACAAACATTTAATTCCGCTCTGATTTCTTCTTTAACTTCTTTAACAAATTCCTTCTTCTGTTCATCTAATAAGTTTTTTAACCATTATTTAGTTTCTTCATCCATATTTAAATACTAATACGTTTATAATACACTTTTAGTAAAATGCACAGTACTCGCATATGTCTGCACTAGTCAACTTCTCAACTAAGACTGTATTCAATGAAATATGGTAAAGGTTATCTCACTGTGGTTGGATGCTTTCGTTTGTAGTTTTCCAACTTGTCATTGGTAGTCCTTCAAAATGCATTAGAGCGGGATAATTTCTTACTAAAACCTGTACATATTTTCGTCCTCGCTTCGCGCAGTTTTGTCCTGTTTTCCTTGGGTGGAACTCCTCTCCCCAATTACAGTTTTTTTTGTGTGACAAATTCTACTTTTTTAATACGACCAACTGAAGTATTAGATTCTACCAATCTGGTCCGATTCCCGAAGTTTTGAGAACATGTGCAATAGATGCTTATTTTGGTGAACTACTATTATTTTCAAAAATTGTATTAATGTATATTTCATCAAAATAAGGGATATTCGAATATTCAAATCCTTCGCTTGTAAAGCATTAATTGTTTTCTTCTTGTTCTTCAGAGCTTTTATGTGGATGCTGAAAGGCCAGTATGAGCGCTGCAGGGAACACATACGGAGTGGAATTACACATTTTAAAAAACTCGGTTCGGTAAATGAATCAGCAGTAATTGGAACATACGGAGTGACTCTAATGGAACAGGGTATTGGTGGATGGGAAAAGGCACCAGCAGTGTTTGAATATGCCATATCATTAAATAATGAGTATTATTATTGGTACTTTCTCATGGCCCTTGCATTATTTAAAGTTAGACATATTAAAGATGATATTCTGACTGAGCAGGAATGCATGCCATTTAGAAAAGCAAAGTTATTGGCTTCAACTACGATCACATTTCCAGCAATATACCTTGCACAGTGTCTCCGTGATAAAGCAGCGCGTGAAAATGACTGGCGTTGTAAAACTGAATGTGACGAATTAAATAGCGAGGCAAAATCTCTTTGTGACCACTTTTATGAAACGACTGAAAACAGTTATGGTTCTTTGGGATTTCGATATTTTGTTCGAATTGCTGAAGTTTACATGAAGTTACCAAAACCATATCAAGATATGAAAAAGGCGAAAGCCTGTTTGAAAATAGCATTAGTGAACGGGAAGGATGACATAATTGCTAATCACAAAATGGCAACATTTTATGAACGGAACGAGAATAATTATGAAAAGGTGATTAAATATCTGAAATTTTTGAAACTTTTTGATTCATTGATAATAATTTGTGGGAAAGAATTCCATCCACTAAAGTTTATTTCACTTTTGAGACGATATGAGATTGCTTTAAAAACTTGCACGCTGATCGCTATCGGTAATGGCTATTAGCATCATGAGCTATCTTCAGAATAATAATCAATGAGTGTAAGATAATGAATAAGTAACTTATGTGAAACTATGAAGGAAAATACAATTAAAGAATAATTAAATTTAGTAACCTTGCAATCCGTATTTACTTTATTTCTGTCTTAGAAATCACTTTTGTTTCTAGTACTTACAAGTATCACGATGTTTGCTATAGTTACTCCTGTGTAATCTTATTTTTCTTGGTAGGCACTAATCTACCTTAAGAAAGCAGCCAATTGTGGATCAAATGTATTCGTAGTTGACATAAAAATAGTTGATCTGGAAACTATTATGGATAATGCTTTCGATCCTGTTATGAAACTTACAGAAATGCTGAATACATACCGTTGTGGGAACCTAGCCAACCAGTTGATAGCTATCTATATTCGGAGAGGTTGTTTTTATGTTTTCAAAAATCGTGATATTTTCCGTGCTGTTGAAGACTGGATTGAAGCTTTTGATATCGAGGAAGTTCAATTCGAAAATGAATTTACCGTAAGTGAATAAATAACAGGATTTGCTGATACTTAGCAATATTCGGATTTCATAAAGATTAAGGCATTAAGCGTCTTAAGGCTAAAAACTCGTCTTTCATTTATCCGTCGCTATCTAGTTTAATTAATGGAAATATTTTTAGGCAACTTTTTTTTTAACATATCGTAAAATAAACATTTGCGAAGTACAAACACGTGTTATATATCTCAGAAACATTATGCTTATGAATGATATCTACATACGTATATTTGTTTCCTCTTTATATTCACGAAGTAGCTCATGGCAAATAAATACTCAAGTGCGGTGATCTTTTTCCTGATAGCCAATTTGTTCATCAATCACAATATCATTATTTTCACACAAGATTTATTTTTGTTAATATTTCTCTCAAAATTAAGTAGTATACTATTGAGCCATTACTGATATGCCGCCAAGTGGCAGCACCGTCGCTATTGCGCAATGCGGAAAATTTGCTTCCGATTGCGCCCTATTGGAAATGGTGGGAAAGAGTATGATCTGGGATTGCACAATATTGCGTAATGGTATGAAATTTGTTTCCGTTTGTAGCATATTTTGTAATATATTAGAAAAGAGTGCGAGCTTTTATTGCATAATGTTGCATCATGTTATAAAATTTGTGTCCGATTAGCGATTACATCATATTTGGAAAAGGTTGCAAAAGAGTGTATCAAGTATTGCACAATTTTGCATAACATTGATCGAAGTTTGTATGGAAATTTGAAATTACTGACGAGTGGATTGTACAATGGCGCATATTTTGTAGGGGGTGAATGTAAGAAGGGGCTTCAGGTGTGTAAAATTTTTTGGGAGGTTTACAGGTGTACCAATTCAAGATGGCGAAGAATGAGGAGCACAATGAACATCGTGGATTTTGAAGTCCGGAGAAAAGGAAAGTGTTTTTTCAGGATGGCGAATAAATAATGCGGAGTATGATTTACATCATCTATATTTTATGAACTGTTTTTCGGAACTGACAGCCGGAGTCCTTAATAGAGTGCATTTAGCTAAAAATATTAAGATAGATCAACTTCAACATTTCTGCAATAATAATTTATTCGTAAATAGTTGTTTAAACTAGATAATTTCGCTAGTTTGTGAATCTATATATACTGAATGTCTGAATATTATAGGAATGTAAAGTCCAGCATAAAGAGGTGTTTTAGCACCCTTAAGCACCAGAGGGGCAACTGTCATCTATGATTTGAAAGGAAGTGTTTTAATAAAATCATAGCGAAACTGAAGACCATTAATTCCCATGCTGAACTTGGGTCATTTTTTATGTTATTTTTAGTAAAGAAAAAGAAAAAATACGCGGTTTTGACTGGCTTATTATGTTTTTTAAGAACTTTCTCATTGCTTCTTCCTTAAATTTTTCGGACCCATCGCCCTTGGATCTGCGCCTGATCTGAAATATAAAACCTATGTTCACAAGAAACCATAGAATTTACTCAATCATTAGTTTTAATGACAATAATATTATAAAAAAACATAACTGAAATTTGTAACATTGTATGTAATGTGGAGAAGACAATAAAACAAGATGTTCCTTCTGATCTTTTTTCATATAATTCAGTATTATTTTGTTTTCTCATAAACAGCAGGTTAATTTTTTTTCTTATATGGTGCTAAATTCATTTTCGAGTTGCAATTATTCACGTAGAACTTTATTAACAGAATTAAGTAAATTTTTATGTCAAAATTATAGAAGATGATCTCAGCTACTTGATGGAAGTGAAGTTATTTTAATATTTTGTTTAAATATAATTATGTCTACTTGTGAAAATCGACATTTTCGTATGATTCAAAGGTGAATGTTGCAACCTTTGGGAATGTTTTCCATATTTAACTTCAAATTGAAATGACATCAAAAAAATTGGCAAGACTTCAACTTTCTGGGGATATTTTTATTTTTGTGATTACTTTCATAAAACTGCAAAAAAATTCACAAAGATTGCAAACACTTTTCAAACATTCTCTTCACCTTTTAAAACTTGATTTTGACAAACAAATATGAACATATACTAAATAATTTCACATCCATCAAATAGTTGAGGTCATTTTCTATATTTTAGACACAAAATTTGTTTCAGTACGGTAATAAATAACTGAAAAGTTGCAAGTTGAAAATGAGCCTAACTCCACACTTTTAGATAGGAGAAAAACTGGCCTGTGATTAAATCGACACAACTGTTTCGCCATGTATATAATTGATCAGTATAATGATAACGGTGACAGCTTTTTTCTGGACAATGAAGATCAGTCTTTAGATGTTTTAATGCACAAATATTATGTAGTAAGGCAGAGGCTCATAAAGGTTAAATGCGGGCCTCTTATGGGCCCTAGGCAACTGCCTACGTTGCCTAATGATAAGAAGGGCACTGGTTACTAAGAATTGTTTTTCATATGGTACAAGCTATGTACATACTTGCTGAAGCACTGGATAAAGTTGACTGTTGTGAAGCTTCATCAATCATCGTGCCATCTGGACCAGTTGTAATTACTGATGTTACTGAACCACTCATTGACTGAGTCACATTAGTTATTCCTAAACCTGCAAAAAAAAATCTAATGTAAAACAACTTAATGGCTTTTGAAGATAACATTTACAAAATATGGAGAATTCTGATTTTTGGAAACTGAAAATATTACTTTTAGCATAACTATGCCAATGTATGGTAGGCTACCATGCTCGTCAGCCTTTCAAACCATACAAAATATACTGCAACCTACCAGAGAACACTTGCTTGCTTGCTTCAACATGATTTGATGCTGGAAATTATTGTATCAGTTGAAAGTATAATCACATGGTTTTGTTTTCAATTGTTTACAATGGTTTCTGTTTCATCATTCATGCAGTGTTCTGGAATTCAAGTACAAGTCATGTCCCTGTACTTGTGTTGTTTAAAAATACAATGTAAAATCATAAATGTCAAGGGCGATTAACTCGATTAATATAATCATACTCGATTTTCCATTCTTGATAATCAATTAATTGGAAATAATCAATTATTTACAAACAATTACATTTAGGGAGAGACCGGGGTAATTGGATTCAAACCCAGATAACCTCTTTCATTTTGAAGATAGAATCTTCAAAAAAATACTGAAATATGTCTTTTGCATAGCATTATCACCAAAAAGTTTTTGGTGGAGTTCTCTTTCACAGCACTCCAAGAACAGTGGATTTTATAAATCTGAAAACCCCGAACTTGATTTGTTGTATGTCACCTGTATATGATTTTAATGCCCTGATTTTTTCTAATGTTTGAAATAACCATAGGAATATTACTCTTTTACTTGTTCTGTTACTAACCGTTTGTTGTCACAACGGTTATGTATCAAACCTTAAGGTTTTTCGAACCTCGCATATCTAAAAATTTTATATGGCTGCCTTCATCATGTAGTTTGCTTTAAATTCCACTCTGTTAATAATATTGGTATACCTTTCACCAGTGTAGTATGACACCACAGAAGAACTCTAAAGTAATGATTTAGTGAGTCCGTTAAAGTTATATTTCCAGAGCCGAATGATTTGGTTTTTGGTGTCATATGGCAGGAGTGAATTTTTTTTTAGATATTTTTGATAGATCAAAAATTATTGCCAACTTCACGAAGAAGCCAGACACGTAATTTTTTTTTAGATATGCCGGTATGCGAGTATCAGTTGCCGAGAAATCAGCTCTCAAATCTATCGGATATTCTCCCGTTCCGATAACAAAAAACCTTATGGTTTAATTCATAACCCTTTGTGACTGTTAGTAACAGAACAAGTCAGAAACATACTGTGTTACTAAGAACACTGAAAGAAGTTTAAGAATATTTGAAAGGAAAATACTTCGAAGAATACTTGGCCCAAAACAAGATGGAAATGGTGAATGGTGAACGGAGAAGAAAGTAAAGCCAAGAGTTATACCAAGAATAAGAAGAATTCCATGAACCAGACATAGTAAGAATGGTGAAATTAGGACGTCTGAGATGGCTAGGTCATATACAAAGGATGGATAAAACCAGAATGACAAAAAGCTGATGCATAGAATACCAGTTAGCAGGGTCGCCTAAAGGCAAAATCATCAAACAGTAAGGAGATGTAATGCCGCCCCCTGCTGGAAACATCATCTTAAAATTTAACATTTCGAAACTAAGACTTTCGTAAACTGACATAGAAATACCAAATTTCGAGATATTTTCATAATGTATAGACTATAATTTCCGACCTATAGTAATTTCAATTTATTGATTTACTTGTATTTTGAAACCGAATCATGTACTGATTTTCTTACTTTCTCCCACGGATCCTTTCTTTCTATTTTTTGTCGTTTTGCCGCCCTCTTTCACTGGTGTTTGACTGCCGTCCCAAACGGTTGTCTGTTTCGCCTGGTCTTTAAGCTACCACTGTCAGTTAGGACAAGAGGAAGTGATAGACCGAGAATTAGATGGATCGTCAGTGTAGATAAAGACCTCAGGCAACTAGGTGTCAAAAACTGGAAGGATATGCTGTAGATAGATCCAAATGGAATCAGATTGTTGAGGAAGCTAAAACCCGCTCTGGGTTGGAATGCTTAGAAGAAGTAGAAGAACTTATGAATGGTAACGTAAAAGAAAGGTTGTACATATGGAGATGGCGGTCAATGGTCATGTGGGCAATACCCCTTCACGAGGAATGTACAAGGCCTGTGCTTTAAGCTAACATAATGAATAGGCTAATCTTCGATATAAAATTAAAAGAAGCAACAATTGGAAATATGCATGAACTTGTCAGTATACACAATATATGAAACCTGATCGTGTAAAGTTAAAGTCAAATTGAGGAATTGAAAAAAAAACCTTGAAGATCATTATTTCTCCTGTTTTCCTACAGTCTTGCTCTTCAGAGCTGAGAGCTATTTGTAGATCTCTATAAAGTTGAAAACCATATACTTCTCTTTGTAGCGTTATTTTTTTTTCATTAAACGCATGTCTTGAATGTGTTTACAGTACGTCAATAGAAAAATTCTAAACGACTTTCTAGATGAAAAAAAACCACTCACAAAATATAATTTCAATTATCAGACCTAAAACAAGAGTTTGCAAATGGTTAACCAAGACGAGGTATCATGCATGTTACAAAAATTGATTATTTTCCCAATTCACGCAGTTAATTAAAATTTAATAAGGTGTCGATTACACCAGCACATATTTTTAATCTAACAGAGTTGGCGTTCGACATGCTGGACTAAAACTTCTATCATTACGATTAAAATATTGTTTCTTTAGTTAAACCTCGATTTACGGGTTCAATCCATGGAAAATAAGAGTGTGCTGCGTTCTTCTGAATGTTGAGGAAAGGTGACTGATGTTTAAAAATTACTTGAGCATTGATGATGTACAATATTACCATTTTCTGTTTCTTTTGTTTTGCATTGTAATATTGTGAATTAACCATGTACGTAATAAAAGCAAGTAAAATATATAAAAGAGAAATTCACCAGAGTTAATTATTATAAATAGCTCTCCAGCAATATCTTTCAAGTATCACTGTAAACAATAGTAGTATTACTGATATTTCTGTGAACCATACTTCCTACATAATCAATATCACGTTTCTGAATTCAGTTTTGATTAAGTATTAGGTCCAATCAGCAGGACTCTTTCATTCTGATCAAGGGAAAGTAGCGATTTTGAGGATCTAAAGCTAGATCCATTCGTTTTCAAAAGAAAAGCAAGTATTGCAAACTTTGTACATTTTAAAGTATTATGCTGTATTTTAGGCAGGTTTTAACCCTATCTAAACTGCTCAGAAAATGAAAGAATTCTGTCGAGTTCAGTGCTCAACAGCTTAACATTGACAGTTTAGCGTTTGCCATTTTTCCGACTGTTCCAGACTGTGACTGGATGGAATCATATGTGAGACCACGTGTGCAGAGACATTTGCTGAAATTGGTGTTTACAGACAGAATGGACTCTGCTAGTAGGATTTCTTGTCCGATTTATATTTTTCTTAATTAAATTATTTAAATAACTACTGTAAATATTTTATAAATGATGTTCTTTTGTATTAAATTATTAAATTGCATTTATAATATATATATATATATATATGTTAGCGGAAATTTGTTAAAACCGGCGTTTTATGAAATTGCCGGTATTTTACAAAACCACG
>JAQFYR010001428.1:0-10138 GCA_034694985.1 Campodea silvestrii
CTATACATACTCATTGCCCTCGCTCCAATCTAACTCATAATACTCATCATGCACACAATAGGCCTATGACAACGAATATGTTACACACATAATAACATTAGTTTAACCTCCACATGTCACTATACACGGAAAGTCAATGACATGCCCAGAAAGGGTAATTTTTAATCCATGACTCCATAGGTTCTCTCATGAAAATGAAGTAGAGTTGCTAATGTTCATAGTAGGGGTGAATTGATCAAATTAATATTAATATTTTGTATGCAACACATAAATTATATTAATAACTGATTGAGTCTTTTGTGAATGTTATTCGTGTTGTGTAAATATACCACAACAGAGGAAAAAATGGATTTTTCTGTTTTAAATTTAATTGATTATAAAGAGCTGCTGAAAATGTGCATTGGAAATCAGTTTCCTGATCAGTATTGGATAATGCAAAACAGTCGAGAAAAAGAAAAGGAAACTTTCAACTTCTGTCATTTTCAATCTCTATGTGAATTTTGTACCTTTTTAATTTTTGTTGATCTTACTGATGGTTGGTCGTTGTAAAACAAAACTGATTTATCCCTTCGAATAAAGAAAAACTGTCTGATTACACGGAAACTTAGATTTACCGACTAGTGTGTAAATTAGAGGTACAATAATGCAAGCAATATTTTATTTCGATAGGTCCTACCAAAAACAATCTGATCGACAGTCTTTGGGTCCTACTCACCTCGAGGATAAACCGTGAACAGATTAAAAAAAATAGAAACATTTAAACTCACTAAGCATCAGTACCCAAAATCTTCCAATTAACACCCAGGTTATACCAAAGACCTGACAATCCAGACTAAAATAGCAACCCTAAATAAGATCAATAACTCACTCTATATGAACCGTAATTGCATTTTGATATTCCCTAAACCAATGTATACAGTCAATAGGGAAAAGAAAGAAAAAGCTATTATTCATACTTTTCTTGATCCATGTTAACAGTTTCTTTCTTTTCTCCCCTCTGATGAATATTGACACTAGTACTACACTTTCAATGATTGGTTCGAGCTACCTGCCCTCGCCACCCTCACCGTCCCTCACTCCATTTTGGCCCTCAGGTCCCTCGAGTGGTTTAGGTCTCACTTGGTGATGCTGGCTTACGAAGTGTGGGCCTCATTAAGCTTCATAATTAACTAGCGTGGAAAAATAGTTGAGACTTTTTTTGAAGGGAGAGACGGTTCCTACTCTCTTGAGATGTATTAGGAGGAAACAAAGTAAATTTTAATAGCTTTTTTTCTGTTTCTCTCTCCCTCTTTCTTTCAATTCTTGATCTTTTTTTCTCTCTTTTCCTAATTTATATGGAGTTTGGATTTATTTAAATGGTTGATTTATAACGTTAGATGAAAGTTGAAGTAAATTATGGATGGTTGAAAAGAAAATTAGGATTCTTTCTTATAAATATTTGGGCGCTATATATGAAGTTTTTTGTAGTAATCTGGATATATGGTTTTCAATAATTATGAATACAGGATAAAGCTAATTTATATATATATATATATATATATATATATATATATATATTAAGGATTGAATAAATTTTATTTTAAAAAATCGATTTTATTCTAAAGTTACTTCAAACCAGCTTCAAACTCTGAAAAGTGGTACACAAGTTACTTTCCGAACTCTGTATATTTCAAAGATAATTATCACTTGAAGATAAAATTTGCTACAACAGTTTAAGTTTTGTCTAAAAATTAAAATTTTGAACTCTAGTCAACCTAGTACAAAATTATATGTATACAAGAATGGTAAGAAGGGATGGACTGACTAACAGAAACAACAACAGTGGTGAATATTATTCCTGTTTCAAGCATTGTAAGTATACTTTTAACGTTTTAAGACACAGTAGAATATCAATTATCTTCTTTCGCAAAAATAATTTCGATAATTTATGAAAATGCAATAGAACAGAAACTTCCAAGAAAAAGTATCGATTTTCCATTAGATTATTATTATAACAACAACAACCAGCAATCGAAACACATCGAAATACAAAACCAATTCCGAAGCATTCCAACCCGAGCACTGAAAAACCTAAACCTTCATCCTCTTCGCCTATCACTTTCTACCACCTTCGAATAAATCTTCCTCCAAGGCTTCCTACGACCATCACATTACATTTGGAACTTCCTCAGCATCAAAGGGTTGAGAATACCACAACCACCACCACCACACACACAAGTATTATATATATTCTTTTCCTATCCATTCTACAATAAGGGAAAGCAATCCTCCCAAAAGATTGACTTTTTTGGTTTCTTTTCTCTAGCTAATAAGTCTTGAGACGCCCTTTTCCAGCATGGGCTTATAACCCAGACCTATCCAGATTTTGGTTTTCTTCTTGCCGCCTCTTCTTCTGGATAATAGGAGGATTAACCTTCCTCAACTTTGAGCTTGCAGAAAGGGGAGAAACTTCGCTGCGTTCGGATGATAAGACTTCTATCTCTCTTTCTCTGCCTCTTTCGGTCTACTGATACAATATATGTCAAATACTAGATAATTGGGGTGTATGACTACGTGAATATATTATGTTAATAGAATGAGAATAAAGTTATGCTAATGATCAACAATTTTATTAATAATTCTCTAAAGAGTATGGACGTCGTCCTTAGCCTTTGCTGCTTGGATAAGGATACTGTTGTAAATATTTTGATAAGTAATCTAATTTCTAGCAACTTAGAGGAAGAGGGAAAATGGTGCCATTAAGCAGTATGAAGTAACACTATTACAAACCTTAGTAGTTGCCTTAGGCTTAGACAGAGGATATTTGGGTTTTGTTTATTTGTTTATTGCGCGCGGTGCACATCCGGAATGGGCCGGCCGTGGTGCAATTGTAATTAGGTGGAAGATATAATGATCAGTGGTTCATTCTGTTGGTTTTGGGTAGAAATGGAAGGGAAATTGGGATTTTTTTAAATAATTGATGTACAGCTGGATGTTAACTTGTTATTTTTTATTGTTCTTGTTATAAATAATTGTCTGTGTAAAATTTAAAAATAGATGGAAATCAATTAAAAGTTATGTTGGCATGTGTTATTTTCTTGTATTTTTTGTAAACAAAGTAAAACATACAAAAAGATTTTCATCAAATATTGGAAAGATAAAACGGGTTTCATAATTTACCTTTGTCAAAATTAATCCGTGATAGGTTATAATTATGACGGCTCTTATTGGGGTGCATAGCCTTTTGAGCCCGACACCTGGGTATGATGCCGGCAGCAAGTGTATGAAACACACTATATACGTAATAAAAAGAATAATAATTATTATAGACTAGTAATGAAAACTAAAATGCAATTCTATTATAATTTATGCTGTGCGAATATTATATTCGATTTCATTAAAACAACGTACTATAAATGTATAATTTGCATTTGCAATATCTTTAACAGTTTACGTATTTACACTTAGTTCAATATTTACATAAATAACATTTTCAGATGACGATATAATGTATTACATGTTTAAAGTAAAACTTGCCGTAAGAAGTGTACAAATAGATCTACATGATAATTAACCTACTCTCAAATTTTGTTTGGAATACACGAGTTTATCTCCCATTTCCAAAACCATATATATCTGGTAGGAAATCAGTCACCTCGATTGACCTGGTCATAACATTAAACTACTGCCAAAAATATGTTTCTATTATTATGATGAAAATGTATATAAAAAAAGTATGAAACGCTGACCAATATATTATTTATTGGTTTTAATGGCATAATTTATAAATATCACAGCCTTTTTCAGAGGTACCATTCGTTTCACTAATTTGTGGGGTATATGCCACAATGAATAAGACTGCAAACTCATGCTTAATTTTCCAAACATTGGAGATTGCAATAGAAACATAAGCCAAAGACGTGAGTAGTGAGAAACATTTAGTAGATTATCAGGGGCGTTTTAAGAAATTTTGGGTTCCGAGTGGGCTACGTTGCACTACGAGACCCTTACTTCTTTTGAATAATGTAATTTATTTTTTATCTTTTTCTTTTTGCTCTCAAATCTGTAAACTATAACTTACCGTAAGTAGTGTACGTAGACATGCCCGAATGAAGCGAGGTCGGGAAGTTTTTACGTTCTCATTCGTATAAGGATGTTGTTTTTACGTAATTTCAAAAGAAATTTTGCAAGTTTTTTGTGCTTTATATCATTTTACTTTTTGTCTTCCTGTTTGGGTAACCCACATCAAGACAGGCCTGTTATTACATTAAAAATGATTGAGATAACACGATATCGAAAACGTGTCTATACTTTCTGTATAAAATAATCATGATGTAGACGACGCAAAAGATGTAACATCGAACATAAGAAATAAAATATCAATAAAAAATACACTATAAAACAAACGAATATGGCGTTTCAAGAACCCTCTTAAAAGATGTTTACTATAGGTCTACTCATATTATCACTATAACATCTTCAAAGCAGAAGTATCGGCCGCTTCGGCCCTAACCAGCAATCCCCAATTTCCATCATGAAAACCATTCACTATCAACATCAACTCCACAATATCGGAAGAAAGAAAGATCGATTCAAACCTAACAATGTGTGAAACAAGGAATAATAAAATCAATTACATAGCTGCATGTTTCACATTGATCTCCACTTTATGAACGTTGTAAAATGGGTTCACTGATAAGACTTTCCCGGGATTCCAAGCGTCTCTATGGCGCTATATATGGAGAAATGGCGCAAGAGTTGAGGAGAAACTAGCAAAATTGGATCAAATGGCTCATGTGGTTACTACAACACAATCACATTAGGACTCATGTTAGTCTAGACACTCATCCAATTGGAAACAATTGGGCCTGTGCAAACTAAACTTTAGTCAAATGGGGGTTGCATTATTATTGATAGTATGAATTGAATTTGTATTGAGAAACATTTTCGAAGGGAATTTGAAAACGTTCCACGTTACTGTATATACTGGATTTTGAGAGAGGAATTTACGAGTGTGTGAATGACAGAATGAGATTCAGAATATTTTTGGGACAATAAATGGAAGAGCATTAATTTGTTTCGTGTTATGAAATCTGTAAGTGATGAATTTGTGAATAGTAATAATCAATTTGTGAATAGTAATAATCAATTTGTGAATAGTAATAATCAGTTTTTGCAGTATTTATCATAATGTGGATTCATCCGTTAAAAATACTCAAAAGTTAAAGTACAGTGCCGTCACTTTTATCGTCCAGTCAATCTTTTTTTCTTTAAAATTCAACTACTCAAGTGTTTGACATGAGGCTAAGCGCGGCTAAGCCCAAAGGTTACTCGAGAACAATGACAAAATCTCAGTCTTCGTATAGGCTGAAATAGGCAAATAGCAGACATGCTATAGGAACTGACCAGAGGATTTAAAACACAGAGTTAAAGACATTTATCCGAAAATCGTAGATACAGATAAATTTCGGGCTCCCTTCAGACCCTTCCTAGATACTAGTGGCTCAGTGTGAAAGGGATAAAATTATAAGCATTCGAATCTAAAACCATTCTTTCTTGCAAGAAATTTGACATCTTGTATTTTGTGTGAAATCAAAGCCACGAAATGAAATCAAATAATTCTACAAAGTATATCACTTTGATATAGAAATTTTTTAAATTATTGTGAGTGAAAATCAATTTGAAATTGAGTGACTTCCTCACTCAAAGACGCCAAATTCCAAGTGAAAAAATAGGTCAGATCTCAAGTAAAATAACTGGTCAGGTAAAATGTGTTCAAATCGCAAGTAAAAAAAAACAGGTCAGGTTTTTAGTAAGGAAAAGTGGTATTCCTCTTCCATCCTTGGTAAATAAAAGTGGTCTTCCATGTTCATTTTGTAAGAAAATTGGAAAAAAAATCGCTAAGACAATTAATTGTTCGAAGATTATTTTTGTAATATTTCGACAACGCATTTTCTAAACTCTTACAGTTAGAGAGTGTCGCACTATGCCACTCTCACTAATGTAAGATCTTATTATTTTGGAAGAGGTTAATTATGTTTTACAGGAAATGCTAAGACACCTAGTCTAACTATAGCAATAAGGAGCAGTGATTCTTGTGGAGGTTGAACATCTTTTAAAGTCATTTTAACAATTCTTGTTCCATGATTAACGATTCTGAAGAAAAGTAAACGGAATTATCAACCAAACATTTCCCAGCACTCTAAAAAAATATTAGCAATTATTACCGATCTTTGTTTGAAACACAGCATTGTTATTTTGTTTTAAAATGTTAAGCTGCCGTACTTTCAGAATTATGTTCATGCCAAATTTAGCCGGACATACCTGCATTGATATCCAACGAATATTAGCGATCAATATTTCAATAGTTACTTATACAGTTTAAAAAGCTCGAGCATTAAATTTACAATATAAAACCAGTAAACTTTACATTTCGAATTCTTCATCAACTATTTCAATTTTACCTCCAGCAGCATGTATATAGGGCATTACTAAACGCGTGTTATTTATCGTATCATTGGCTATGATAATTTTGTTCATACACGATATAACTACTAAGGACTTTTATTAGATTCAAAGTCGAGCTATATGAATGTTTCAAATTAAGAAAACATTGTTCATACTTGCCCATACTTGCCGAACACAAGTTGTTCATACTTGCCGAACACAAGTTGTTCATACTTGCCGAACACAACTCACTGCATTCGTTTACTCGTATATAACTCATGTTTTAGTTTTCTCAATCAACAGGACGTCGAAACTATTTTAATATAGGCATTGAATATTTGTGAATTTATTTTTCCCAGAAACAGTAAAATGCTAAAATGTTTCTATTATACGTGCCCACTGATAATCTATGAATTGATATGTCGAACTTGCCAAGAAGTTCATATATATTTGTCAGCGATCATGACCTAGATATCTTCTGTGACCTAACTATATGAGTTTTCATTTCTGATTTTAAAATATCTAAGCAAGTTGATGTTCAGATTGGCATTGGTTGGTACGAGGAAAAAATCCAGGATTAAACACTTATCTATGCACATACTTAAATTTGAAATAATTAAACATCCAAACTCTATTGCAAGACGTGATTTAGGTATCTTTACGTTTCAAGTGCTGCAGATGCTATATAGAATTCTTCTTTTTCTCTTGGAATCTTCAGAATCTGCAGATAAGGAATCCTTCTGCAGATTACGAAAACTACAAAACAGTTAATTCAATTAAATATCATAAATCAGGAAATGTGTTTTAAAACTCCTTTGGTGAAGTAGAATTTTAATTTTCATGTTTCTGATTGCTCAATATTTATACAAACAGGTTAATATCTAATTTAATATTTTACTTTCACTATCATAATAACGTTTTATGATTCATAAAACGTTAAAAGTAATGTACGTAGAACTGCCTAGACAAACAATACTAACAAAAAAAATTGCACTATAATATATATCAATATCGAAAAACTTTGAAATTCATTTCAACTAATCCACTAAACTTCCACTACCATCTGCCCCTTTCACTCTTCCAACCCGCAATACATTGCCTTCGGTATGTTTCACGTACAGTAACGAAGGATCGCTCGATTATCATACACAAAAACAAGCCTCTAATTATAGTTGGCAAATGTGAGAGGAAATAAAACTTAGTTAGAGGAATATATTCCAATTAAAAGAGTACCTCTTTCAGCTTTAAAAATGTTATTTCCGCCCAAAAGCCACTCTATGCATCCAATCCGTTTGAGGCTCTTTTAATGTGCATTCATGTAGATCATGGATCCTCCAAGCAATTACCAATAAAGAGTTTGTATTCAACGAGTTCGTTAGTCCATCGAAACGATTTTGCTATGGATACATCTCAAAGCCCATTTAGTTTCAAAAGATAGTAAGATTTTACTTTTTTCTCTCCATTTTCCCCAGTTTTGAATAGACGTTATACTGTACTGATTTGTAAAAGTGCTTAGGGCATCGATCTACAATTTAATATGTCTCCTTTTTTGCCTTCGGGAATGAGGTTTCTATGTAAGATCTCATTTGAGCTACTTTTTCCAGGCTTATTTTCTGAATATGAGATTTCAGTTACTTTTGGATAATGGAATATACGGTTTTCGTTATATGTGCATCATGTTTAGAAAAGACGGAGTGCCTCCGTGGCTTTTCGTGAAAGATGGATTTTACTGCAACATAGTGTATTATACGTGTAGATTATTTTATTTGTATTTCAACATATCAGAACAAAGGAATATAGTTGTGATTTATTTTGTTCAGTAATATACGTGTGTAATATACGTGTAGTGTTGGTAAAAATAGTACAAGCAAATTACAATTACATCAATATCCACCCAAAAAGGTACACGTACTTGCATGAAAACTTCCCGAATTTCCTTATTCTGTCTTCCGTTCGCTCGAAAGATTTCACTACCATCGGATTTCGCTGTCACTACCCTTCGTTTCCGTACAAATTTATTCGTGTCCAAATCAAACGTGAACATTTCTTAATCCATAATTAGTTTACAATCTTTACATCGGTCACCAAACGAGCAAAACCGCTGCTTGCTTCTTTCAGCGTGAAAAATAGAAAAAAGGTTCCGTCCTGAATATCTTTCACATTATATGCTGGTTTTATTGTAACAATATTTTAACATCTGATAAACATTTAGCAATAGCTAATATTAATTTTATGAATAGATTAATGACATTTTATAGCATTATCCTTAATATGTTGTAAAGGCTATTTATTTATTTTATTAATCCACCAATATAATTAATTTTTGTTGAGGAAATCAGTCTGAAAAATTAGTCAACATTCAAATAAACGTTGCTGGGAAATCTGATATTGATCTGATTAAATGGGATTTCCACCATAAGCCTCCTAATCTCATTTCAATCAGTACGAATTATTCTTTATCTCTATTTAGTTGGAGGGTACTTAATGATCTTGATTAGTTTTCACTTGCAGCAAATTTCAAATGAAAATCAATTTGAAACTACTGAAAACATTTGAAAGAAGTATCATTATAATGCCTTCCTTAAGGGCGGATTTCGAATATTGCGTATTTAAAAAAAAAACAAAAAAAAAACACAAAAAAAGAATAATTTTAATGTTGAATCATATGATATCAAACAGCAACTCGAGTCACAAAGTATGAACAACATGCACTCATCTTTGGATTTCCCCTATGTATTCCGCATTATTTTAAAAGTAGGTATAGACTGTAGTACATTATGCAGGAAGAAAAGCATAGTTTTTTATTCGGTGGATGTAAATGATTTCCCCTTCATTCCAAAGTTCACGAGTCATTGTTCCGGTGTGTGCCATGTATTTTGGTGTGTTTTAATCCCTGACAAGCTGCAGTAGAAACCTGTATATTGACATTTTGTATCCCCTCGGGTATACAGGCTTATACCATACCACTGAAAGCGTATAAAGGCAACACATGTTCGACTATTATGCAACATAGTGATCGTATACGGACGTATTTGAAGCATCAACAGCAAAAAGCTCTTTTCTCTTGTTTATAAAATAGTGAGAGAAATAGTACGACAAGTAAAATATACTATTCAAACCCATTTTCAGGGTCCAGTTTTTTTAATGAGTGTCGATTGCCCATTAGTTAATAAGCCAACATGATATGAATGCTCCTAGTATTCCATTTTTCTCTCAGTATTATCGGGAATGATATGTAAATAAGGTCCGATTCTGCTGGTATTGTGGAAACAAGCAGAGTCATTAAAAAGTGTTTCTCTTCTTCCATAAATTAACCGATGCTGATAAATCATTTACGTGGTTTTCTATTGT
The DNA here is from genome assembly GCA_034694985.1 of Campodea silvestrii. Lineage (NCBI taxonomy): Eukaryota > Metazoa > Arthropoda > Diplura > Rhabdura > Campodeidae > Campodea > Campodea silvestrii. The sequence continues at coordinate 9,778 of JAQFYR010001428.1, forward strand.
GGTTCATATTCAGTGAGTCTGTGTCAGTCGTTTGTTTGTTGGAGTGTGGATGCTACATCTAATGAACCACAAACTCTTTTCATTTGATATATGAGAATGGATCAAAATTGTTCGTGTATACTCGTTTCCATTTGGAATTCAAACAATTTGTCATAATGTGTTCTTTCATCTTTCACTTTATGAATAATTTAATTTTTATATGCTGGTTTTATGTGCTAGGTGATATTTTTATCTTTTTTGTTACGTTTTAGTGTGTTGGCAATGTAGCTTTTATTAAATCACAATGTCGCAACTTGGCTTGTTATTTTGAAAAGCAGAGGGGTTTCAAAAATAAGTTTTAAATATCGTTAAGTATGTTTAG
>JAQFYR010001429.1:0-10138 GCA_034694985.1 Campodea silvestrii
GAACCCCCGTAACCCCCCCCTGTCTACGGCCTTGTATATGGTTATTAACCTATATCCACGAAGACAATGTAAATTCGCTTTCTTTTCAAATGACAGGTCAGTTTTTCTCCTATAAATATGTTCTCTCATTTTCAACTTTTGAAGAGTATATAACGTAGAAAATGATCTCGACTGTTTGATGGATGTAAAATCATTTTGTTTGAACGTATATTTTTTTGTGAAAATCAAAAGTTTCATAAGGTGAAGGGAATAGTTAAAAACTAAGAAGTTGCATTTTTGGGAAATTTTTTCCGTAGTTTTATTTAAAATAATTATGAAAATAAAATATCCGCAAAAAGTTCAAGTATTGTAGATTATAGTGATACTTTTATTTTCAATTTTACTTTAATTTGAAGGTACGTAATAAATTCACAAAATTTGCAACTTTTCAACCCTACGAAAATTTTGAATTTCACAAGCAAACACGTATTTAAACGAAATAATTTAACTTGCATCAGAGAGTTAAGATCATTTCCTATATTTTAGACACAAAATATGTTCCATTCCGTTAATAACTACCAAAGTAATTGCAAGTTCAAAATGAGCTTAACTCCATGCATTTAAATGGGAGAAAAACTGGCCTGTTATTTGAAAAGAAATCCGAATAAGATTGTAAAGTGAATGAACGAAATATATATGAAAAAAATATTAGTAGACCTGTTGTTACTGCGAACTCCATGGTTTATCGGAAAATTTGTTAAAGGTGTTAGTGAAAAGCAAATTATAACCCTACGCGAAGAGAGACATTTTTTCGTTTAAGTTCCTCTGCTAAGTTTCCAATATTTGCGTGAAATAACTGTGCGTCATATTTGAAAACAACCTTCCATTCTTCTTACATAATCTGCGGCAGTGTTTGCTTTTTCCAGTGCACGAAGGGAGGTTCGTCCAAATTACTGATTCCAATCATACTCATCAATGTATACAGTGTATGTACAAAAGCAGAAGTTTCTTAGGTAAAAGTTTTAGTTTTTGCGCAAAAGAGTTCTAATTTTCGTACTCATTTTCAAACAGGAATAATTTATTCTGATTTCAGGATGCAATAATCTCGAACGGAATATCTGCTTTTCAAACAAATCAATCAAAAATTATAACATAACGGCAGCGTCCGACAGCGGCAGTAAGCCGTAGCTAATCAACTGAATACAACATAAGTTTCAACTACAATATCTGCTTGAAAATGGAATACGAAAGGTCACATTGTGGGTTCCTTTGCGTTATAATGGTTTTACATGCAAATAGCGATAGTTCGAAAATTTCGAAACATATTTCAAAGTGGTGAATCAGCATCGTTCTGTATAGTTAGAACTACAATAAATCTTTTTGAATCCTGCTCCATGACGGTGAAAACCTTAACTAATGAACAATTACGTTGAACAAAAGAAATAGTAGTAATGATTCTCCCACGTTGGAAACTAACGTAAATAGAAAGACTTATAATAGTTTCCAGAAGCAGATGCTGTAGTATTCATATTAATTGGGATGTAGTGAGTAAGGAAAAACATCAAATTATGAGAAATTATCCAATATGTTTCACTGTAACACATACAACATCTTCACTTGGTGGTTTACAGAAATGTTTTTGACTTTTGTAAAACACCAAGTGAACATGCTGTATGTGTTACAGTGAAATATATTGGATAATTTGACTTTGTTTTTCCGTACTCACTACAATTAATAAAAATACATTTACTCATATTTGAAGGTGCTTTTTTGCTCAAATAGGCAATTTATTAATAAAAACATGCGCGTCCACTAAATGTATGAAGAGTTCAATAATATTATATTACAATCAATGTGGAGAATAGATCCTTGTGTTTGTAATTTGGCAAGTGAAAGTTATATGTGTACACCATTACTGTACAGTATGTAAGTACTCAAGTGTTTATGATTTATGTTAACTTGTACATAGCTCTATATTATATTTTATAAGAAAACAACGCCAATGCATTTTATTCATTGATTACCGAACCTATGGTCAATGGAAGACATCTCTCAAGGAGTTCTTCCCATAACTACCGTAGACTTTCTCAAAACAAAAAGACTAATCGTTAAATTATAAAGTAGAGTGCGCTTAATGCTACTTATGGCCCTCCCCCGAAGACATAATTAGTTAAAGGCAAAGTAAGCGTAAATGAAATAGGCCACATATCATATTAATAATCGGTATGCGTTGTAAGGAATTATCTTGACCCTTGCAACGCCTCTATAATTGGTTTGACATACGCTTGGATTTGTCCATATAGCGGGCCAACACCATTGGTAACAAGCGGCGGTATTTAGGTCTGACCCTTGCTAGGCCACTATAACTGGAGGCATCTCTGGAATTAATTAGGTGAACCCAGGGTGTCCCACTATAATATAATTTTGAAAATAATTCGCAGCATTTTAATAGACATTAGTCTTCATAATTAAAATATTGAAGGACACATGTGATGGTAATCATGGAATATAACAAAGAAGCTTTGTTAAAATATATGCAGTTGTCAAACCAATGCCAGTCTTACATGTAAGTCTTAGCCTTGCTGCTACCGATGAATAGCAGCTTCCAAACTTACGTTCTCAATCAGTACTCTTTGCTAACAGTAGGTCACTTCGACTTTTAATTATAATATTTTTTCTTTGGAAACTGACAAGTTTTTATAAAATCAATAAATTTAACTCGTTTCTATAATATAATTGGATCCAACTGTAATTTTCAGTAATAAATATTATCCTTCACAGGTTAATTCCGAAATATTGATGCTTGTGTATAGTGAGGAATATATTAATATTTTAAACTTTCCCGTTTTACATAATTATAATGGAGTATACGTGTCTCATAATGTAACAATTTTTTGTATATGTTTGACATAATACATCAAATTTCTATTTATTATTTGACATGTGATTTTTTTTTATCACAAGATATTCATATTGTTCAAACTCATAAATTATGTACATTAATATGGGTATTATAACTGAGAAAGTTTTTCTTTAGTTACTTGTATCATTTAATTTATTGCTTGTAATATTATCACAGTAAGAATATATGTAACATCGATCTGGTAACAGTATGCCTTAACACCCGTGAAGACTTTGGGGAAAATATGGGTAATTGGGTATGAGAGAATACAGAATGCATTTATGAGAATATGACATATCAACATGGACAACGAAATGTGTTTCCTGAATCTTTAATTCTTTATAGAATTGAAAATGGTATAATTATGTGTATGAAAATCACCGTATAAACGAACATTTCTTATCACTACAGTCTTCTGAAAAATATCTTTGCAATTATATCTACATTTAGAATTAATTTCGAGAATAACTGAATCTGTTTCAAGTTAATTATATTAAATACTAGTAGATAAGGAATAGCTAACCCTTTCTAAAGAATTTTGTTATCAAATTGTACACTTTGTGATGAAACAATTTAGTTGTGGCAGCACTAACATTTAAAAATTGTTAATATCAAAAATTTCAGACATTGTATAATAATTATATTTGTTTTGCTACTGCATTTTTTCTTTTGCTACTATATACTATATATATGTATATATACTTTTATTATATTTGTTTTGCTACTGAATCTAAGTGCTATATATAGTGCAGTTACAAACAAAAGGCATTTTCTGCTTAGCGATAATTGACGTTTGACGACCCAATAACCCACCTAATCTTCTTAACCCCTTACTAAGACTTCGTTACAATTTCTGAACAAGGGGCGGCTCCACGTGGATACAAAGTTGCCGCAGTGATCACCCATGCTTTCTCAATTTGTAAACGCTGCTCAGTATTTGGCGACAAAAGAAGTAGAAAGATAAAATTGTCAAGAGGTTATAATCCTGCTAACGAGAATTTGTTCTTTTCTTTTTAACTGGACTATAGATCATGTATTCCTGTTGCAACAACAGGGGCTGTCTTATTGTCGAGTTGTGCACAAAACGTGTATAGCTATAAAACCATATTTTGCACTTGTAACACTAGGTTTGTATAAAACAAAATTTATACACATGTACCCTTCTCTACTCTAATTTTATTCGGCAACAAGTTTCGTTCTAAATAGAGCATATTCAGGCGGGCCCACAAAATGTATAGTAGCCTACAGCAAACAGTAAAAACCATACTAACGCAGATTGACGTTCAAAGAACGAATACTGAAAGAACCAAGTTTTTTTTCGGTTATTCAGTATTAGATTGAAGGTTAATCTGCGTCAGGATCATATAGAAAAGTTTTGTATTAGTCAGGGAATACATTAAGTGGACATAATTCAATGCAGTAATGGTATACATTTAAAGTACCCGATGTGGTAGCAGGCGCCTAATGTCTCTAAAGCGCCTACATGTCTTTAAAGCGCCTACATGTCTCTGATCCGCCTACATGTCCTAAAAGCGTTCGCACTTTTAAATATTCAATTTAGCGAGTCATGTAAGGAGCTTATTGAAGTATTAATTTATGATTAGCATCAATTTTCAATGAATACATTAGAATTTTCTCACTATTTGATTGAGTTCGACTAATTTTTTTAACATATTTCATTTATTTTCAAAACTGACTACATATTTCAAATTTCTGAAAAGGCGCCAATCTTCCGAAAATTATGCCATGGGGGGCGACCTGGCCCCCCCTATCTACGCTACTGCCGTGAACGCCTTGGGGGAATCTTCTGCTTATAAAGGAAATATGGGTAATTAAGTGTGAGTACTAATATATAATATAAAAATATGATATATCATGGACAACGAGATCTGTTTCTTGGATGTTTATTGAATTGAGAATGCTGTATACAAGGTTTATAGAGTGGTTTAGTGATGTATAAACATCACCGTATAAACGATCTTTTGTAGTAACTGATATATTGAATGAAATTTCTGTGAGTCATTATCAATCTTTTAAGTTAATTTCTAGAACATAGTACTCTGTCTCAAGTGAATTATAATGAAATATTAGTATATATAAAATTGTCCTTCATCAGAAATTTGCTACCAACTTCTACACATTTCACTAAATATATTTTGTTGTAGCAGAACTAATATTTAAAAATTGTCAATATTACAAACTTCATGCGTTGCATGATAATAATATTTATTTTACCGTGTTCCACTGAATATAAGTCCGGTATGTATATTGTATTCCTGCAGCTACAACAGGGGCTGTCTTATTGTGGAGTTGCACACAAAATAAGTAGTTCCATAACTGTATTCTGCAGTTGTAAAACTGGGTATGTACAGTTGCTAAATTTTAACTTCGAGGAGATTACATCATTAGGGAATAATAAAAAAAAATTAGCAGTTTGCAAAACTTTCCTTCTCACTTATTTTTTATAGAAGTCTCCATGAACAAATAATTATAAACTACAAGTTTGTATGATTATTAATTATGATAGAACCCAGTTCATTCGCATCTGTTTTTCTAGGACTTTTTGTTGAAAGTCCCCATCAGAGAACGTCACATACAGTACCACGTGCCAAGAGCGCCAAAGTAAGGGAATATTATAAAGAGTGCATTGCAATTTCTTTTGGTGAAGGTTGCTGTAATTTGAACATGGAGTTGAAAATAACTATACAGAAAAAATGGAAAGAAGAATACGTAACATTTTGTTAGTGTTTCAGTTTTTCTGTTCACCCCTTAATAACGCTTACAATTAGTGAATTAGATCTATTTCAACTTTATAAGGTAGGTGTATCATTAGGGAAGTTCAGGCCGAAATTTATTGTAAACTTCCAATTTCAAAGTTGTAGCATTCTCATGTACTATTGCGTCTATTGGTTACTTACTTTTTTCTTGCATTACCATTGGATAATTGCACAATCTTGAAGGTAGTTTTCAGAAAAAAAAAACTTCTGCCTGAACCTCCCTATGTTATGGCAGTTGCCTCGCTGAATGCATAAATCCATATCTCGAATGCGTCAAGCAATCAAGCATTATAATCTTAAATACAACACACATGCGAGAACTGTAACAGGCGAATTGCGCACAGAATCTCTTCCAATACACACTATTTTTTTATTTTCAAAATGAAATTGGTCCAAAAAATAGCAATCAAAACTATTACGAGCTCGAATTTATGGGACCATAGTGAACCACTATTTAAACTTACTGGTATTTTTCCGGTATTTAAACTTATAACTTTAAAATCCGCTGAATGTATTTATAAAATTATGCATAAAACAATCATCACTAATGATATTGAATTTTCCTTTTCAGTTAATTTTGGTAGTCAGAATCCAAGACACTCAGTTTGCAAAATTGTTCCACCTAGAAGAACAACTCCAAAATTCAAAAGTCCTTTCTCGATAGTGTCGATACAGACATAATCACATAAAAACGTGGAATATAATTATTACCTGAACATTTACATCTATGCTCTAAATTAACGGAATTTAAAAAGGCACTCCAACCACATTGTAACAATTCCGAATATAATTACAATTACTGGATCTCAAATTCCAGAACATACTGAACCTTTATTTTAACTCATTGGCACATTAATTATTTTCATTAATCTGAAAACTAAAGAATTGTATATACTGTACACCATAGAAAATATATACTGCACACAACTAATGACATTGGCGTTTATTTTATAGACTTACTTTTTACAACGTCGTTATATAACTCTGTAGGTTTTCGAAGATGAGGAATGCCCTACTTATTCCGCATACACAGAAGAAATTTTAGGGAGCGCCATTGGCAGTACCCGTTGTGAGTAAATGAAAGATGTGTAATAGTGCATACAGTTACCAGAGTGAGATATTTTATCAAAATATTTTGTTAACAATGACAAAACTTTTAATTTGGCCAGTTTTGAAGTAATGGTATTACTGAAAAGTTCTATTCCACAGAATCACTTGCAAAGTTCTTGAACACACAGCTCACGCACCAACTGTTTGAAAAGTGATTTCGGACCACTAGCAAAACTTCCTGATGACGAAATATGAGAATGTATTGCGTGTAGATACAAATCACAATATCATAACAGTACAATTTATAGTTTGTTGTAATTAGACTAGTTACAAAGGCAAGGGTAAACTGAAGTAGCAAACTCACAAATAATATTTAAGCGGTTATATGCGATTAATTATACACCAAAGTACCGATTTCTTTTCTGAACAATTATTTGGCGTGAGAAATTTATTTTATATATTGCAACATATCAGTGATATTTTAAAACAAGTCAACTGGTTGCCAGAGAGATATTCCTTCATTTGCTCCCCTTGCTAAAGTCATTGAATGTTTTTTTAGGTTCATCCCCCCCCCCTTCAGAAATTTCACATGGAAACGAAATAAGATGGAAGAGAGGAAACTCGGAATTCTTTTTATTAGAACAGAAGGATAATTGAACATTTTTCTCGGGCAATAATATTTCGGACCGTCTTTCTCTCCCTTCCCGGGGGTCGCCCTTTGAAATTATCACAATAAAACTGTATATTTTTCAATAAAAACGTAGGAATTTTCGCCCATCCTTCACTCTGAATATTTGTATGCCCCTTTTTTACTTTTTTGGTCGTCGGGGCTAAATGTCGTCGTGGCTGATTGTCGTCGCGGCTAAGTGCCAGGCGGCCATTTGTCTGGCGGCACGGTGACTCGCGGCGAAGTGCCTGATACGATTTTCCATGTACATCGTATTTTATTTAGCTGAACGTATTCAGAGTGGGGCGGCACATCTGATATTTAAGGAGAGGTATCTACTTGGCCCCAGGGTCAAGGGTCCTGTTAAGCCCCATTCCGGATACCCATCATGCAGATTCCAGTGGCTAGTGAATTATTTCGAATAAGAAGCAAAATTCTGTTAGAGTGACATAGAAGGGAAAAAATATATGCAACTGAGAAGCGTGATTGACTCACTATGCTACGTGTAAGGTGTAATTACTTATTAAATACCGATAGTGTTTTTACCCCTTTAACTAATACAGCGACATAACACAGATGAAAAATTTGGTCCCGGCTAAAGCTCGATCCCACGACCATCAGCTTGCCTGACTGCTGCTCTAGCCAACTGAGCTACCGGATACCACAGTGTTTTTCATAATGTTGACTGTGGTAAAATCGGTATAGCTCAGTAGCTTAGAGCAGCAATCATGTAAGCTGATGCTGAAGTTCCAGGATTCGAGCTCAACCAGGGACCCAAAATTTACTTGTGTGTTATATCGCTGTATTAATTAAATTTTATTAAATAAATTTTCGACGATTTTGTTTTTCGACGGAATTCCGGGTTTCCATCGTTAATATGCGAAATTAAGTGAAATAATGTACTTGGAGGTGATTATATATTTATAAGGAATAAGGTCGATGTACGAAGTCGTTTTTAACGAATAAGTAGTTTTTCTTTAGACGCAAAAATCAGAAATTATTAAGCGTTATCGATATTTAATTGAATATTGTCCCCATTTATCCTTTTGCAATAAGAAGTAATTACTTATTTTTGAAATAATAATTTTGCTAACAGATATTAATAAATATTAGATAGTGAGAACTGTATTGGCATAATGAATTTTGTATCTAAAATTAATAAATTTCTTTATTATGCTATTTGAAAAATAATAATGGTTTCGCGAAGCATTTGTTAAATACACAGTTTATATAAATAGGTATTTAATTTCTATTTTGGTATTGCTATAATTTATTTATTTATTTATTTATTTATTTAACGCAATAACAGACAAAGATCCAGTGCGCATACAGTACAGACAAGTTTGATACAATAATTGAAAAAAATATATATGCAGTACATAATTATTTCTTTAAGTTATAAAAATATACAATTAGATAAATCCATCAGAGAAAAGAATACATATAGAACTCTTTGAGATTATTTTGGAATAGTTATGTTAGGATTATATCAGGATAATGAGCACGCTTTATGTTTATGATAATATGCTTTAAAGAGAAAGTGTTGGTTTGGATTATGTCGTAAACATTTAGTGTGTTAGTCAAATGGTTTAAGTAATATTGTGAACGAGTTATGGGGCAGTATATTGAATAGTTTCTACAACCGATATTAGAGCTGAAAGGCCGGTTAATTTGTTGAGTAACATCTAATAAAAACATTTCAAAAAATGCAATCTTAAAATACATTAATATCTCGGAAACGTAATCTTAAAAGAGACCTTTCTTATTTCATACTGATTTCTGAAATCTTATGTTTTATGCAGTGCACTTTTACTTAAAAATAGGATAACACCAACTACCATGCAGCTCTATATCCATCACCGCATACCAACTTATCACTATTATTAAATACGTACGTGACGTCATCGGCTATAAATTCCGATTCCGTTGTGACTGGAGTGAGGTCGAGGACAGGTCTATCCAAGGCATCGAGAATATGTAATTTATGGCCACCCTGAAATATAGAACATCTGATAAAATAAAGCACGATCTCTCCCAGTCACCCCTCAATGTTATTGTTGGTTTTGTTAGATGATGAGGTGTTATTGGGGGGGAGGGGGTACACGATATCGCCAAAAGGGAGAGTATAAAGAAATATCAAGTGTAAATAAGAAATGGTATTTTTTGGATTGAATGAGATTGGAGATATTGAATTTATCCATAGTAGTAGTTTTGTGTTAACTTTGAACAAGAAATATACAGATTTCAGCAGAGGAGTGTTTTACCACCCTTTAAAGTAGCCCTCCAGGAACTATACTTTCTGTTCTATTCCACGAAATACGGGTACGGGTAGATTTAGCGACGACAGTTTCGCCCCATCCGGAATTATCAGAAATGATATCACAATCATCTTAAAAGTCTACTTCATACCCATATTTCTTTGATTAGGAGAAGGTAGTCCCCCGAGAGGTTAAAGGGTGGTAAAACACTCCACTGCTGGATCCTATTCCTATATACGTGTATTGGAAATTTTCAGTGTTAATATTAATTGCAATGTGTTTTCTACCTCGGGTATGACAAACGATAATTTTAATAATTAGTAGCTCATCGTCGTAATTTATGTACAAAATCATGATTACTTTTTTTTTTATTTGAAATAAAATTATGGTAGTCACAAGGGAATCACAAATCAGGTATTTCTACGCATGCGTGATCGCAATGTTGAACATTCATAAAATTTCATTGTCTTCGGATTAATTAATTCACTAATGGTGATGGAAAATC
>JAQFYR010001430.1:0-10135 GCA_034694985.1 Campodea silvestrii
TGCCAAGTGACGATATTTCGACCGTCTTGAAACAGAATTTCGAGTACCGAAATATCGTTACTTGCCGTTCAACTGCCCCCCCCCCCCAAAAGTGGCCTTGGCATTTTGGAAGGTGTTTTTCCTTGTTGTGCACGGCACTCAAAGGTTTTTATTATATAATTCTTATGAAAGAACTGCAAACTGGATCTTCAATTTACGTTTAAATAATAAAATATGCCATTTTATCACGCGAAAAGGCGGTGTGTTATATCAATTCCGCACAAGTACCAAAAACTATTTGAAAATTTCTAAAATATCTCACACTTTCGCTCGATATGAATAAGAAAACGAAATCCCTATTATTATTTTTAAATAACACTCATTGTTTTTCTGTTTTACAATATTAATATTAAAATGTATCATTATTCAAACTCAGCTTATTTGAAGAAATAAAAATGCACAACAGTGAATTAATATATTTAACGTTATTTAAGTACATTTACATTTCAGGATGTAGAGCGGCTTATAACACCGATGTTACTATGTCCCAGGCCTGGAGTCTTTGCGTTTCTGATTCAAAGAAATGCGCACGACGTAAGTTTTAACTTACGAGAGAACATTCCCATGTGATAAGCGTGAATAATTTCTTCATTGATCAGAAAATTGTTGAGTTTACCTCCCTGACCAACACCTCATACACTGTTCATCTGCAAAAAATCTTTAAGCGAGAAATCCTTCTTCAAAGTTTCATTTTCCCTATGTTAATGCTAATATGAAATACTATGTACATAAAACAATTATACCTCCTATTAAACTCAAATTCTGTGAAAAGTACAATACTATGACCCATATTCAAAAATTGTTTTCTGTTTTCAAAAATATAAACTATTGCCATAGTTACAGGGTATAGAAAATCAGAGATAATGCTCGATCAGTCAATCTTGGATACCCTATAACTATGGCTATAGTTGATATTTCTGAAATCGGAAAACAATTTTTGAATATGGGTCACAGTATTATACTTTTTACAAAATTTGAGCAGAATCGGAGGTATAATTTTTTATATATATGTACTTCTAAAGGGCATTAACAATATAGGGAAATTGGATCTTTGAAGAAGGATTTCTAGGTTAAAGATTTTTTTGCAAAAGAATGGAATATGAGGTGTTAATCAGGGAGGTAGACTACAATAATATTTATGATCAACGAAAAAAAATATTCACGCTTTTCACCTGGGAATGTTCCCTCGTTAGACGAACCTGGGAATGTTCCCTCGTTTGATGAACCTGGGAATGTTCCCTCGTTTGATGATATCTGCTTATGCAAACAAGGAGAGAAAGCAACGTAAATATCCCAAAGTTTTGAAGTAAATGATCCCAAGACTTCTTAATACATTTTGGATTCTTCCTTTCCACTCTACTGTATCTTGAACAAGTTGAACTGTCATGATTTGTCACAATGATGTTTGTCATAACTGTCATAATGTAATGATAAGTTACTGATTTTCCTAAGGTGCTTTTATAACCCTGCACAATATCTTGTGCAGTGTTATAAACACGGAGAAATTCCAGAGGGAGTGTTCCCCTGGATGGGAATTTATACATGGCAAAATTCCCTTAAACTTGAAATAAATTACAAAAAATCGGGAAATTCCTTTTTTATTTTGACGTTATAAACTCAGGTTTGCTCATTATTAAAATATACACACCACGTTTAAGTATTCTCTGCAAAACTTTATTGAATAGTTTGTTGGACGACCGGTTTCGTGTTTATAAACACATCGGGTTCGAAATTTGTTTAAAGGTCAAAACATAATTACAGCACCAAACTAGCATTGTAGCAGAGGAATAATATAACAGCTGTTAAAATGCTAGTTTGATGTAGGGTTGCCAACTTTTCAAATCTGAAATTCGGACATTATAATTATAATGATTATGCAATTTATTTTATCAAGACAAATTGACCGAAAAAATAAGAAAGAAAATGAGAAAAAAAGAAGAAAACCGTAAATTTTGTTGAAAATGCTATTAAAACAGCTTATTTATGACGAAAAAAAACGTAAAAAATCCCTCGTTGACCGAAAAAATAAGAAAGAAAAAGGAGAAAAGAAGCACAAATCCTTAAAAGTAAAAAGAGAGCGATCGCCCCTACCGCCACTGAATACAAATAGCAGTTGTCTGCAGCACGGATGGGCTACAGAAATTCTATGTAATCCATTCACCACTCATTACTTAAAAACGGCGTTTTATTAATTCGGGTAATATTTTTATTCCGAATTTGGGTTGATTCACGAACAATTGTTTGGAGAAGACTTGGGTTCAGAAACTTCATTGTAAAAGCTATTATCAGTAATGAAATAGCTGTAAAAACGATTATTTAAAATGAGTGTTTTGTCGTCCAATAAAGTATTCAATAAAGTTTTGCAAAGAAGGCTTAAAATGTGTGTATAGTTCTTACCAAATCTCAAATATTGCTATTATCTGCTTGTTATTAAAATAATTAATTTCCCATATATGAAGTAATTTGAATGCTGTTCTGATCAGCTGGAACGGAACAGCAATTAAAATCCTGATTAAAACAACATTAACGTTACTTTAAATATAGGAAATAAATTGAATAGCATACTAAATGCCATCTACGATATTTTATAGTTTTATAGTTATCAGCAATATTTTCGTGTAACGTAGGGGTGATAGAAATTACAGGTCACTCTAAAAACAGTCTTTAAAAAGGAAAAAAATGAATTTAAAGTTTACCATTTCATTACGCTCGAATTCTTCAAAATAATAACCACTTTCTATTTTATTTCACAGTTTGTGATCTTGTTCAATCATATTGCGAAAGTAACTGTAATGGTATTCAAATGTGTATATCTGCTTGCGCTACTGCAAAGAATATATGTACGTTTACATAAACACCAAACTGCTGGAGTTCAATCTGACACAGAAGAAATGGCATGAATTTATGTTACGAGTTGTCATTGTCATATTAATGCACGTGTAATTGTCATAATAATGTTGTAAATGTCATATTAATGCTTTGTCAGTTTGATAATGGGTTAACCTGTTTCATATTGTTTAAAAAACTGTAATAGTACTAGATTTTCATCTGGTTTAGAAATATGAATTCGGATTTCTCTGCAATAAAGATTTCTTTACAGGAAACATTTTTTTTTCTTCTTCGACGCAACAAATCCTCATGGTCAAAATTTGACTGCCATAATTGTTGTCATCCAACATGGTCCTATTTTGTAATAAAATTTCAAACTATTGAGTTTATTTATTTCGTCGTATTTTCGCATCTTCCTTGATCATACAGAAATCTACTACATACTGTACGCCAGTGCTCCAACGGGTAGATTTCCATAGTGTATTTTTTTAGTGAATACATCAATTAACCTGTTAACCGGTTATTAAACCGATTAACCGCTTGGAAATCTGTAACCGGTTATTAAACCGATTAACCGTTTGGAAATCTGTAACCGGTTATTAAACCGATTAACCATTTGGAAATCTGTAACCGGTTATTAAGTCGATTAGCCGTTTGGAAATCTGTAACCGGTTATTAAACCGATTAACCGTTTGGAAATCTGTAACCGGTTATTAAACCGATTAACCGTTTGGAAATCTGTAACCGGTACCGTTTTATATATATAACACGCACGTTTTTTCGAATTTCTTGGTCAATTTAAGATTTCCATAGAAGTATTACACATCGATAGAAAGGTCTTGAAAAGACGATTTCAAAAATGTAAAATACTTGATATTCCCATTTGTGTATCAAGAGTTATTTACAAAAACGGAAAGTATGTACGCGGTCAACGACGTTATTTTTCCGAATTTTCCTTGTTATAGCGGGTTTTATATTTTACTAAATTGGTAGTTCAAATGATACATTAAAAGACACTGATGGACAGTTTTGAAAATTCGTTTAAATAATGAGCTGACTGACATTATTTGGTCAGATGAAGTTTTTCACTTTCAACTTTTTGTCGACGTTCATATCCACGATCTGAGAAATAAGATCGAACGAAGTGCATGTTTTCGGTCACCTTTTACGTCGCCAATAGTATATGCAAGTATATTGTGTCGCATACCGCCCTTTAGTTTCAAATGGCCTATAGCACTTGTTTCTACGACTTCTACAACTGAAAATATCGGGTTTGAAACAAAAGTGAAAATTTCGAAAATAAAATGAAACCAACGTAATAATAGTAACCGGTTACTACTTACCACAACCGATTAACCGGCTACAAAAGTAAACCGGTTATGGATTTACTAATTTTTTTTAACCTTTCTCTTCGAAGTCACTCAAGTCATTAAAATTTAACATTATAAGTAGTGTGAAAGCCAACAGTGCTTTTTAATTTTATATTATTATTATTATATTTATTGTCACAACGGGGTATCCCCAATTACAGTAACAGAAGTACATAATTTGTATGTGTTTCAGTACAGTATTTTTCAATATAATTGTAAGTTCAAAATTAGTGATGAGTTATCTATATACATTCATATTCATTACACATATTATAATTATATAGGACTATATTACATATATACAATATTTCGAAAGTTTACAGTAGAGAGTAAGTTAGTGAAGTCAGTTAAGCTGTAGTTACTCTGTGCTATATCATACATGTTCACACCCATTGAAGATAGTTCATTGAAATAAGTCTGGGCACGTGTTATTGGGTCGTACTTTGTATATGCTGTCTTTGTTATTGCGTTATGAAAAGGACGATTTGTGCGCGTGTTATTGGGGGGTACGTGAAAGTTGACGGCAGAAAGTAAGTCGGAAGAATTTGTTTTGTTAGAAATAATTTTGATCAAGAATTGTAAAGAAGAGGCAACATGATAGTGAAATATAGATGGAAGATTTAGGGTTGTTAACAATGTCTTGTAGTCTTCTCTATGGTATACAACTCCGGATTTCCAGCATAGGTATTTAATAAGTTCTTTTTGCACTCTCTCCAATTGAAATTGGAGAGTTGACTCATTTGGATACCAGAGATGTATACCATATGTTAAAATGCTGCGAATTAGTGTTATATATAATGTCCTTATAATGTCTACAGATGTTATATTTTTTGTTAGAAGTTTTAATAATCCAAGTGCCCTGTTTGACTTGTTCGTCACTTGAGTCACCTGGTCCTTGAATGAGAAACCCGATTGATAAACAACACCTAGGTCTCGGAAGTTCTCACAGCGCTCTAAGTTTTCATCAGATAAGCTAAAATTGCAAATGACTGGCGATTTGTTTTTAACTACAGACATGACTTTACATTTTTTAGTATTAAGTTTTAGCAGCCATGTCTTGCACCAGTTCTCGAAAATATCGAGGTCCTGTTGTAGCATATCAGTGTCTGAAGTTGTTTTAATTTCACGATACAATTTACAGTCATCTGCGTATAATAATGTAGAAGATGTTAGGTTAAGTGAAATGTCGTTTATAAATAGGAGAAAAAGAAATGGTCCTAAAATAGAGCCCTGTGGAACACCCGAGGTTACAGGAACCGCTACTGATTCTGCACCGTTGTATTGCACGTATTGCTCTCTGTTTGACAAATATGATTGCAGTAAGGATAAAAGGTTTCCCGATATTCCGTAACGTTTTAATTTATGTATGAGAAGTTCATGATTTACCGAGTCGAAAGCTTTAGAAAAGTCTGTATATATTATGTCTGTTTGGTTTCCTTGATTAAGTGTGTCAATGATAAAATTAGATAATATGGATAAATTTGAAAGAGTGCTACGACATTTTAAAAATCCGTGTTGTACGTGTAAAATATATGGAGATAAGTTACTGTAAAGAAAATCGTAAATCATCCTTTCTGCAATCATAGATATCGCACAGAGATGTGTAATTGGTCGGTTATTCTCTACCAAGTGTTGATCGCCGGATTTTGGGCGGGGTACAACAGCAGATAGTTTCCATTTGGTAGGAAATTTTCCACTGCTGCAGGTGCCATTTAAAATATGCAACAAAGGGAGGCTTAGGTTATCAGCGCATTTTTTAAAGAACAGATTAGGTAGATTATCGCTGCCCGACGTTAAGCTGGGTGTTATAGATTTTAGAATATTATGTATTTTTTCTTCGGTTATTACAATTTCAGTTAGGGTACCAAGGGGGAAGAAGTCTGGAAGGGGTGGAAGATCAGTGGCTTTTTCAGATGAGTAAGTTGATTGAAAGTAAATGTTGAATTCATTCGCAATTTTATGTGGATCAGTTATTACTTCGGAATTTTTTGTTATATATTGGGACTGTGATGCACCGCCGAGGTTTTTTCGGAGCCAGGTCCATACTGCTGCCATGTCAGTATTCTTTACACATAGTTGTCGTGTACATTCCTCTCTTTTGTCTAGGGTAATTTGTTTGAAATTACTTCGAAGTTCCTTGTAATGATCGTATGAGGACTGTGTTCTTGTCTTTCGAAAGAGATCTCGAGCTTTGTTTTTCTCATTGAGAAGTGTTTTTAGTTCTTTGTCGAACCACGGTGGTGTTGTATTTTTTGATGAGTTTTTACTAATTTTAGGTATGGCAGTTCGACAACACTTCTCAATTTCGTCATAAAATAGATCCACCATATCGTCTACTTCTTTAATATTTTCAAACAAATTACCCCAGTTTATTTCTGTTAGTTGTAAATTTAGACGATGCCAATCTGTTTTCCTCCAGTTATATTTACAGTATTTTGTTTCAGTTTTCTTTTCGTTTTGGTTTATATATACTTTCGTACCAAGTGTGATATCAATACCATTATGATCAGATTTAATGTGGGGAGGGTTAACATTTTGAATATTTAAAATTGGTGGCTTATGGGAGAGAAATACTAGGTCTAAGAAGTTATTTTTACGGGTGGGGAAATTTACAAATTGCTTTAAGTTTCTTTCTAAAATACCATTTAAAAATTTATTACTGTTTTTGTCCGAGGGGTGTTCATTTTTATAATTAGACCAGTCTATTGTTGGCATATTAAAGTCTCCAACTAATATTAAAGTGTCTTTAGAGTAATTAACTGCTCTTAATGCTAAATCTATGGATTGTAATAAATCTGTTATAATTTGAATATCGGCTGTTGGAGGAATGTAAACGCAACCTAGGTAAATTCTACTGTCACGACATTTGTAGGTGACCCATAGTATTTCAATATTAGTCTCGAATTGTTTACATCGCTGCGGTTGCAAATTCGCCGGGACAGCAACAAGAACTCCACCTCCCTTTTGTTTGGTAGAATTTTGCTTATTACGGTTTCGCAGAAAAAGTTGTATATTACTTGGGCACAGCGAATTTACGGATTCAGAGGTGTCATCTGTCAACCAGGTCTCGGTCAGGCATACGATTTCGTGATCTTCGGAGGTGAGAACATGTATGAATTCGTCAGTCTTACTAATTAGTCCTCTACTGTTCTGATAAAAAATATTATGTAAGGGTACATTTGAATAGTTCGTGGAGTGATTAGTCTGGTCTGGAAGTTCATTATTACGGTAGAAGTCGTTGTCAGTGGTAGCCGTTTTTCTGTCCTTTACATTGCTAGAAAAAGAAGAAAAATTAGTTGAAAAACGGCACCTTATGAGTTTTCCTGCTGTGGCTGTTGCTTAGAGAGCAGAACGTTGTAGATGTGTCCTAAGAGTCGCGTCCCTGATCTATTCAGATGGAGACCATCTTTACACAAATGTCTATTTCTGAAACAAACCCGTGGATCTATAAACG
Organism: Campodea silvestrii; assembly: GCA_034694985.1. Lineage (NCBI taxonomy): Eukaryota > Metazoa > Arthropoda > Diplura > Rhabdura > Campodeidae > Campodea > Campodea silvestrii. The sequence continues at coordinate 7,693 of JAQFYR010001430.1, forward strand.
GAATAGAATTTGCATCGCAGTATTGTTTCAGAGAGAGAGAATTGATCCTTATTAAAGTATTATAGGGCATGTGTGTAGTATATGTAGTATTCAGTCATAGTATATAACGTTCATACTGCATGGACGTTATTGTGGAAGTAAAACTTCTGAATTAAGATTCCTCGTACCAAGAATATTTATTCGTTTAAGCTTTCACTAAAATATGTAAGTTATTATAATATTAAGAAAATTGTTATAAATTGGGAATATTTATATTAATAGGGTAAGTGTATATGTTCCTGGATTTGAATAAACGCAATCTAATACTTATGATTATGCATAAAAAAAATCACCACGTCAAAGAAAAAAAAAATCGGAAAGCTCCCAAAGTCTGTGATAGATTATTCGAAATACTTCTTGGAAAATTGAGGAGCGGCTACTCCACTTTGTTGTGACATCAGATAAAGGAAGCATATATACGTACGGCCCATTTAACAAAGTTAACTATGTTACAACGTCATTTTGATGTCAGAGAGTAAATTGGCATTTCTTCAAGGAGTCACGTGACAACAATGTTTGATAGCATTTTTCTCGAAAACGGATGGTTAGAAATGAAACAATTTGTGGGTGATCTCTAGAAATTGTTTAAACTTCGAAATGAAAGAATAAAAAAGTGTGTACTACATACCCTATTATCAGAGGAATGTAGAATCCAGTAGTCAAGTGTATCAGCACATTTTAGCCCATCGGGACACTACTTTCCCCTAAATTTGAAGATTTATGGTACGATACTGGTGTGGGTGGGTACAACTGCTTGCGATCGAGATTTCGCCCCTCCAGGGTTCATCAAGCACGCTTTGGAAAAACAAATTCACATTTTCCTCCCTGATTTATTCACCCCTCCTTTGAGGCAACGACTAGATCCGCCCCGGACCCTACCGAAAATTTCTATATTTTTGTATTTTCGATTCACTAATTCCTTTAATTTCTCTTGCGATTGTACAAAAAGGAAGCCAGATAACTACTTCATGAACGAGACCCACCTGAATGTGTAATTGGTAAATCGTACTGTTCTCAACGTCTGTCCATTCGTACCAACAACAGTGGCGTGTTTATGATAGGGATTACGGGTTCAATCCCCCCTAACAAACTTTTCCAACCAAACGAAACACGTATTAAAACTGCATACTTTGACTCAAAAACATAAAAAATTACGCTCTTGCTTCATTAGGATAGAACCAGGGATGGCACCATCAGGGGGCAGGGGGTCGGACAACTTGAGGCCACCTCGCCCTCATCGTCTGGCAATTTCGTCGGGTAAATTAAGATGGAATATGGGAATAAAACAGTAGATAAATGTGAAAATTTTGTAAGATTTTCTTAAAAATCTCATTAAAAGTTCAGAACTTCTTATTTTGCACTGAAAGCACAAACTTTCGTCCTCACTGCACTCGGACATGGCTTTCATCCGCACAAGTTCTCTTTACTTCTTTCTGCTTACGAATACACGGGTCTACTTCAGTGCTTTGTTATAAGCTTAGACAACAATATAACCATATTGAAATCTATATTTCGTTAACCTCGGAATATTAATGTAACACATTTAACAGCCCGCTCCCCCGTTGGGCGCCATTTTCACCCTCGTCCGACAAAACCGAGCACCACTACTGACGAAAACTCCTCCCAAAATTGAAATGAAAATCCGCCACTGGCAACGATAATGACGATTGACAGACCGAGGCAGGCTGGGATGATTTTCATGAATGCATATTTGGAGTTATTACTAATTCATGCATATTATTACACGTTATGCTTCAATGATGTTATGCATAATTATCTGGAACTAATAGTAATTAGAAGGTATACAGTCAGATTGGGGGAGGGGGGGTACAGTGTCGGACAGAGAAGAGCACCGCCACTGGCAGGGTATGGAAATACTGAATTTTATATATTGAAACGAACTGTTAAAAATATTGATGTTGTTTGAGGGTCTACAGGAATTGTTTGGAGGATGAAATTCTTCATGGGGTTTCTCCTGCATGTTGGTTTTTGAATATATTGCTGACTGCAGTTTCGGAATGACTATGGTCTTCTATCTTTAGAGCAAGTGTTTATGGTCTTCCATCTTCCAGGTCTTCCCCTGGCTTACACGTCATATGGTGTTCTTCCATAAAAAAACTGTGAGAAATCCTAGTAGTCTCCTGAGGGGCTAAAGGGTGGTAAAACACCTGTCTGCTGAACCCTATATTCCTCTAATATTCAGTATATAAATTCACAAATTAATGAGATATCCTCCTTCAAAGTTCCGAATTCTCTATATGCTAATGCTCGTAAAACTTACAGGTAAATATTTTACATCTTCGATTTTGCTCAAATTTTGCAAAGTGTAAGAATGCGATCCTTATTCAAAATCCTTTTTCCATTTCAAAAATTGTGTTATTGCATCCATGGTACTGTATATGGA
>JAQFYR010001431.1:0-10134 GCA_034694985.1 Campodea silvestrii
GTTTCGACGTTTTTCCCATTTGACGATCTTCCCTTTCGATGTACTTCCTAATCAACGCAAATACTGGACCTATTTTAGGCACCAGGGATTTCCACCGAAATTCAATTTCGACGATTTTACATTTCGGCGGAGGTAGGGGTTCCCCGATCGCTTCAGTCAATTTTCAAAACTTTTCAAAGTTCTCAACATCAATAAGTTCTCGTATTTTCAAGTTCCATTTAGATATTTTACAGTCTACATTTTCATACGTGTCTCAATTTTAAACTGTTATAAACTGTCTATTTTCTTAACTTTCATAATATAAAACTGGCATATTGAAAATGGTCCAATATTAGAGTTATTATATTTAAATTCTCATTTTGAACTATTCATTTTAGACTCCCAATTTAGACTGCCACGAAGAGTTATCTGTCAAGTTCTATAGTTAATGTTTACATATATTGATACATATATTTATTATTCGAGAGCTTCGAGTCCGTTGATACGACTAAGGGGTTTGGTGAGGGTTTCAGGAACTTCCCAGTAATTCGTGTATGAAAAAGCCCGAACGCAGCGAGGGCCGAATTATTTTAAGTTTGTTTTTGTCAAAATATGCTAATATTAAGCCAGTTTAGAAGTTTGATTGCCAGATTTTCCTATTTTTTCACTCTTTCCCCCTTTTTTCTTTAATTTTTTGCTGAGGGATGGTTGAACCCACATCACCCTCCCCTTATATACGGTTTTGCGTCAAATCTTCGATTTTAGAAGTTTTCATAGTTGAGAATACCTGTCGGGGATTAATTTAAATATAATTTTTCGTAATACGAAATGCAAGTTGATAAAGAAAATAATCTTTTGCAATAACATACTCCCTTTAAATTGTTTAAGATTAATTAAAAGAATATTGCAATTATAAATTAGTTAGAATATATTAAAATCATATGTGAAAAGTAAATTTGCAAAATAGATTTATAGTTTAAGTCCACCAGCGTACAGATTTTCGTGATAAGGGTAAAATAAAAGGATAATATATTTTTATTAGGGTAGGGTTAACTGATGACTTATCAAATATCTGTTGTCAAAAGTAATGTAATAAATATATGAATACATGATATTATTTGCACTGGATATTATATATTTGCACTGGAAATGTCCATATTCGGTGACTATAAATAATTGCACAGCAGTGTGGAACTGATTTCACACACTAAATGCCTAATGTCTCATTTGCGTATTATTCACTGTTCGTAAATGTTCGCTTGTAGCTTCACCCTGTTTGTAAATGTCTCTTTGTAGCTTTAAACTGTAGAGTTATTTCTCACTGAAATAATAGTTTTCCTCAAATAACAATTGTAGTAATATTACTGAATTGCGAAAAAGGAGTTAAGACGTTTCATTTTTCTTCTCCATTATTAAAATGTTTTTCAATGTCGCGTACTTGAAGCATTTGTTGATAAGCAAAATGTTTTGTTACTTCTGTAGTTGGGATACATATTTAATTAAAAAATATTCGAATGCTGTGGAAAAATTGATAAATATATGTGAAAAAGAATTTGTTGTCACTAAATTATCACTGCATGGGGCGAATCGTCAATACAAAGCAATTATCACTGTTATTAGGAATTATAGGTTATCGAGATAGTTATATTTTCTATAATTCCCACTTAGAGGAGTGTTTGCTCCATTTAGCAATGGGTGACCACACTTTTTATGTTTAACTTTTATAGAAAATTACACCGAATTAAGAACTTTAAACCAATATATATTTCGACTATATTTCTCACTTTTTGAACTGTTCATATCAGCTTACAAAAAAGAATTAACAAAGCTTGCAGGTGCATAGCTCCTAAACCTAATGCAGACGAGTCTACTGATACGGAAGTTGGTGGGTTTTCATCAAAATGGCCTAAAATGGGGTCAATCAGAAATGTTTCTTTCAATTCCCGAAATGCATTCTCCCGCTGGTTTGTCCAAACTAAATGATATCCTTTTTTGTAAGTTTGTTAAGTGGTCTAGCTATTTTACTGAAATTTTCTACAAATTTTCGATAATAAGGGCATAAACCTAAGAATGATTTAATACTGGTTATATTACTCAGCTGGTTAAATAATTTTACTGCTTTAAGTTTTTCGGGACACAACTGATTCCTTCTTTCGATACAACATATCCTAGAATTTGAATATATGATTGTGCCTAGGAGCACTTTGTGGGGTTCAAATGTAAATCTGCTATTTGTAATTGAGTCAAGAGGTCAGGCCAAAAACCAAGATATTGTCCAAATACACAAAGATGAACCCCCATTGAAGTCCAGCTAACATAACGTTCATTATAAGTTGGAAGCATGCAGGTGAGGACTGTAACCCAAAGGGCATCACATTGTATTCTCAGAGACCGTGATGTGCTATAAAAGCAGTTTGTGTAAGTGTTCCTCTTTAACGGGAAACTGATTGTAGCTACTAGCCAAATCTACAGCACTGAAATAGGACGAGCCTGAAGGTGAGCTCAGGATATTGGCTGTTCTAAAGAGGAAGAAAAATCGTTGCGAGTACATAAATTAAGATGCCTAAAATCGATACAGAACCTGGATCGGGTATCACCAGAAATGGTCAATGTTTTTCTTGAAAAAGACTACAGGACTGGAGTAAGGGAAGATAGTTGACCATATGATACCATTTGAAAACATTTTCTCTACTTGTCCCTCTACCATATTTGCTTCTCTGTAGCAGAGGTTCTTTAGGGTGGCTCATACACATATAGGGTATCCCCTGTATCTAGTTCAAATTCTGGAACTTTTACTGCTCTAACAGACCTGCTGTCAAAGGCAAAAATGTTCCTAAATTCATCGCTCCACCAATGGCACTCAGTGTATGCAACAGTCTGAGGTCCATTATTACCTATATCTACTACATCCATATTATCAATTTTATGTACATTTCCTATGTGTATTTGCAAGAATAACAGATTGTTCATTTCGTAAGTTTGTGATTCGCACATAAAGTGTGTCATTCATTTCAAAAATGCAATTCGGAATTAATAATATTGTCAGTTTTCTATAAAAAAAACGTCTTTTTGGAATTAACATACAAGTACATAATGGTAAATAATTATCATGCACTGTGTTATTTGATACATCACCAGTCATAACAAACTTCACCTGTACATGTGTTTGGCTTCTAGGCTGTAAATAAATATCTTCTAAGACCTGGAGATGCATTAGCCCTGTATTAAAACAGTCTGACTCTGGATCTAGATTGATTAACTTATTGGCAGGCTGCGAGTTTATTTTTCATTTGCTTTTGCTTATTTCTGTTGTTATCTGTTGCTATGTCTACTGCTATGTACTGTATTATTTGTGATGCATGACATTTGCTGCTTGAGTTTTATCATTATTTGTATATTTTTAACGCATATTGTGACTATGTTATCCTGATGATGCTCGTGATGGGCGAAACCAGGCTGATTTTGCAATAAATTAGCACAGAGAAGGCAACATAAATGTTTAATTTGAAATAAATAAGACGTTTTTTTCATGGATGTAGGCAACATCAACAATTATGGTGTGATGTGGATTTTCTACGTGTTCAAAAGAAATTTCTTGGGTCTTGTTATCTACTACTGTTTTGTTGATGTATGTTAGTTTTTTGTTGCTCAATAAAAAGTCTGTGCCGATTGCACGGTTTACAAGTAAATTTTCCATAAAAATTACTTCCTGAACAACTTCAAAATTTTCAAGTTTTGTTTTTACATTTGTTTAGCCCAATACTTTAAATTTTGTTTTGTCATTAGCAATGAAAATTTCTGCTGTTATAGGTCTGAATTTACAATTTGCTACATAATCTGAACTCACCATTGTTTTCTACAACCTGTATCAAGCATCTGCCATTTTTATTATTTATTCTGACCAGTAAGGTAATCAAATTTCTAAGTTTTTCCTATTGTTTTTCCGAATTTATCGAGTAGGCTGTGTTATTTGCAACAATTTCTTGACATCTTACTGACGAGACTATTCTAGATTGTTGCTCTGCATTAAATTATTGTTTTTAAACTGCCCTTTAGAATTATTGTGTCTAGGTGCCCATTTATTTCATTTGTCATAATTCGTTGGCTGTCATTCCTCTGAAAATTATAGTTTCTTGGAGCAATAATTCCTTTGAGAATTGAAATTCCATGGGGGATTGTATCTTTGGAAATTGTATTTTGGGGGTGGGGGAGTTGTTCCCCTGAAAATTGAAATTTCGGAGAGGATTCTTCCCCTGAGAATTTCCTCTGTTGTTACTACCATCAAGACGCATTACCAAAACAGAATGTAGTGCTTACTTATAGTGTGCGAGTTGAACTTCCAATGGGTGAATATTTTCTTATTTATTAAAATTCTCTTCTAGTTAGCTACTTTAACAAAATACTAATGCTTACCTCTATATAAAGAAATAAAAGATACCTGTTTTCACCATTGAAAGATGTTCACAAGTACACCAGGCGTAGCTTAAGGGGTCTTTTAAAATCCATCGCTAGCAGGAAATTCCACTCGCTCGTAGCTTTTATTGTAACAAGCTGTTTTGGAAATGTACCTTTATTGCGGCGGAAGCAAATACCGGACACGTGACCTTGCTTTTTACAGAAATTGCAGATAGGGGTGACATTTCGGGTTCAGTTTTGATTTTCATATTACTTATTAGTTATTACCGTACTTTCTCTGACCTGAAAATTCGCTCCTGGGTTTGAATCCACCTTCCTCTTGTGGTGGTCACTTCTGGTCAGTTGAAGCTGTCTGCACTTTTCCGATGGCATCCTTCATCTCTTCAACTAGTTTTCGCAAATTCTGTGTTTACTCCTTTTGACCAATCATGTAAAGGACCTCGCCGTTTTCCCCACGGCGTCTCTCTCGGCTGCTTCACATCGCCGACTTCCATCCAGGAGGTCCTCCAATGTTTGGGGATTATTTGGCATGATCTTATAAATGATGGATGAACTGTGTTTTTGTCTGTCTAAATTTAATCGCAAACAGTGTGAGCAGGTACTAACCACGTGACTACTGCAGGGCATCTGCCCCAATTATTGTTAGGAGACCCTCAAGGATTGGGGTCATGTTGTCCCAACTTTTAGTACATTTACGGACGGGGATCTTCGTTTTCTCTTCCCGAGCACAAACTCAATGAAGATGCAGAAAAGATAAATACAAATCTCCAGATTTCTTATAAAAATATGCTACCTTTTACTACTTTACTAGATTGTATATTAAATGAACAAAACATAATGTAATTAAATTAAATTTGAATACCTAAATGAATGTGAATTACAATAACAAGTCCCTAGTGAATCTGATAGGAGGTAGCTTAGAATCATCCAGGTATTTCATCAATAGTGTCACTCTTGCATGTAAACAAAGAGGCAGGCTTCAATAGATCATGGCTAGTACAATTATTACATGGTATAACTTGTAGAGTGGGGTTCTATCGAACTCGACAAGAGTACAATCACAATAACTAAGCGTTCACTCATCATTTTCTAAGAACTACTGTATTGTACTTTGCAATCTTAGATTTCATTTTACACGATTTTAAATGTAATACAAGGAATCTGATGGTTATCCCACTGGGGATTATGAATACTCAGCTGTGTATGTTGTGCCTATTCAGCACTGGTTTAAATCTATGGATTTGCAACACGTATCAATCATTATGTGCTGACGGTGCTTTGTTCGCAATGGTCCCCCCGCGAAAATTCGACATTGAGCATTTGAACTTCAATATTCTGTAAGTGAGGCATTGCGAAATAATTGTATGCTAGTATAATTATATTTTAGCTTTTATAAGAAAATATTTAAGATAACAACTTGAGTTTCTTGTGTACAAATAAATATAGATTTTAACAATGGCAATAAAAAATATTTGCTTGACGTGCAGGAATATTTTATCTGGGTAATTGTGTGCTGCGTACACCAGTTATCACAGATAAAACCAATGTAACTTATTTGGAATTTCGTTTTGTAAAAATAAAAGTTGGGACGCAAAAAAGAAGATCCAAATTGTACTTAATATGTTTTATTTGGTGCGGTTTAGTGTTATTTATTCGTACAATGGAAGAAATATACATGTATCAAAATTTCGCACTTCAACCGTCCTCCTCAAAATAAACCAAAGTTTTACGCCACTGCACAAACGTATTCACTTAATTACGAAGTGAACCACTCTTTATAATGAAGAGCAGCTCGTCACACAAGGAATCCTAATAATGCTTTTCCACTTTTATGAATATTTCATGATCACAAAGAATTTTTTTTCAAATTCAACTGTCAATTTTGCAATAACTGAGAGACACTTTACGGATGTGGCATTTAGAATCGTATTTCTGATTATGAGGTTTGAATTTCTATTAACTGGAAGACATGCAAGTAGAAAGTTAAATTCGCTGAAGACTTAGGATGGGAATTATTGTGAAATTAGTGGTTACACTTTTATTCTGTAACATGTTAACAACAGTGAGTGTAAGTGATCTTGTTTCAAAACGTAATGATAATGAAAAATACCTGGAGATCCTAACCTCGGTACTTTTAAAGGAACAATCGAACCTTTCTTTCACATTCATTTCGATTGGGGAAGAAAACATGCAACATTTCTCTTTAGCACTACATTGCACTCAAAAGAATATGGCAACTCCTGTGAAAATTATCGATTTCATGGAATTTCTTAAACGAGGAATATTTCCTGGACTTCTTCCATCCGTAGTAAAACAACATTCCGAAATGGGGAACGAGGTAGTAATTTTAAATTTTCGTAATGAATATTTACCTGGTTTCGTACTTCCCCGTACCATGTTTCAATACCTATATCTAGAAAATAAAAAGGTTCGAAGTAAAGTATTTATCATGAATAAAATCAATGACAACAACTTTCTGCAAAGCGAATTTAAAAAGAATATTGATACAGCAATGGTAAAGTACGTCACAATTATCCAATGTAATTCTAAACAAATGTGCGAAGTTTACTATTGTTGTTGGTATTGTAAAAATGGAAAGACTGAACTGCACTTTAAAGGAGAATTAAATTACGGAAATAATATAAGATTGCTGACAAATACAAACGAAGGAGATAATTTAAATAGCAGAGGAATAAGAATTTTCACTGCAACCCACGGTAGCTCCGAAAAACTGCTTTCTGATTGTTTAAATTCAACGCAAGTATTTTATTCAAATACTGGTCATTATGTCATAACGATAGTTCCCACACATTTCTCGTACGTTAAATATTCCCTAAGTCGTACACGGTTATCTGAGACATATAGCATGAAAAAACCAATTCAAACTCGAAGTTTGGAGTTCATTACTGCAATACCGGGAAAAATAGTTGATGCTGCATCTCAGTACTCTAACGTAATTGAAAGAAAATGTATGCTGCTTCTGGTTTTAAGTGGCCTTTCGGTATGTATTTCAATAAGTAAGATTTGTGCAAATTGTTTTGTGAAAAAATCGTTTTACGAATATATTGTTCGTCCAATGCTTCAGTATAGTGTTTACGAAAATTATGACCCAGATATAAAATCAATTGTATCAATATGGTGCTTTATGGTCATTATTTTATACACGGCTTTCTCAACAAAGATTACACAACTTATGACTGTACCTGACGAAGAATGGGTTCCAACGACCTTTGATGAGCTATTGCAAAGTGATTATACTATTTCGTTGGGATTAAATATTAATACCTTCAACAATTTGTGTACGGAAGCAAAATCAACACCATTATGTAAACACTTTCAGAGGTTAGCTCAGAGAAACGTACAAATTAAGCCATGCAATTTTCACATTCCGCCTAAATATTCGTGCATTCACACCGTAAGCAGAGCATCCCCAAATATGACACAAGAATGTAAAACCTGTGACTTTTGGTTCGTAACACACAGAGTTGAAGACTCTGAAACAATCTATTCCTTAATGAGCACAGCTTACCCATATTTCGAAAAATTAGAAAAGTGTATTTCGAATTGTCAAGCTGGAAATCTATTTCTTTTGTCTGAATATTTGTTTGTTACTTTACCATTGACTACTAATCTATATTTTGGTTTAAATGACATCAACACCTTCCCCCCTGCATTGAACATCATGCATCTCAATGCAGGATTCTACGTTTTGTTTGTTTTATATCCATTAGGATTGTTGGTGCTGTGTTTGGAATTGAAAATTAGAAGAGAATGAAATTAAATTTACAACCCTGTTCTAATTTTAATGATATTTGTGAAACATATGAATTGCTTTCTATTCATTACATAGAATCCATTTTTTTAATTTACTTGAAATGTGTTTACAACAGAAAATCACTTGTGTAGTTATGAGCTATATCCACGTTGACATGCAGTGTCTAATAATCGAAACAATCACAGGCGTAACCCTTGGCGAAAGGTTTAAGGGGTGCGGGGGAGGGTGCATTTTGTTGGGAAATTTGTTGGAAAGCAACCCATAAAACATATTTATACCCAGTGGTACAAAAAATTATAAATATATTATTTGTAACAGACTACATTGGCCAGTTGCTGCTGGAAAGAGTGGCAGTAAAGTCAGAAATACATACAACTTCAACATCAGTCGTGAAATGAATGTTTTTTTAAAATAACATGGGAGCAAGTCTTTGAATATCCAAAGTATCGAATGGGTTTGCACTTCAACATCGAAGGAGCATCGCCATTAGTGCGTTATTTGTGTAATCGAAGGTTAGTGTATTGCATAATTATACGAAAACGTCTTCGCAAGTGTCTCAGCGTCTCTATGCGGATTCTGCATTGCTTTCAATGCTTTGAGTCAATTCGTCAACCAAATTTTGATGCTTTTCACCAGTCACAGAAGCATGATCGCTGCAAGATTCATCCTCACTATCTGCTTTACCTATAGTATTCCTGATGTACGAAATTTCGTTGTCATTTCATTCACTGTAGCTCGCTCAATAGGTTCAACAACGTAACAGCCTTTCGGATATTAAAATTAAATAATCTTCGCAAACAGGAGCGAATCCATATATGGGGACCGAAGGGCACGGGGCCTCCCCATTAGGTTCTTCATCATATAAAACTAATTATTAGGAAGGACATAGTACGGATTTTGCGTCGAAAAACGTTAATGTTTTCACCCTCGTTTCGCTCTGGCAGAGGTTTAGCACTAACTTTTTTCATGGATAATCAAAAACCTCCTGATAACAAACAAAGGAACACAATATTACTTACATTATGTAACAAGACATTTCAACGATAGACAATGTTACATTTTGTTCGTATGTACACCTCTATAGGTACAGTAGGTCTATATCAAACGAAATCATCCGATATTATACACTTAACGACTTCTAAAGCTGACGTCACTTCCCGAAACGTCAGACTGAAGCTCCTTATTGCATTCCACGAAGTCACACCTTGAGCAGCTCACGTTGATGACAAAAACTTCCGAAATAATATAATGAAAATCCGTTTACATTATCACAGTAGATTGCTACTTTATCAATATTCAATCCACAACTGATATTTTTGAGGGTAGAATACGTAGAATTGCAGACAATAGAACACTAACATGGAAAATATAAAATATTTTGACGAATATTATTTTACAAACTGAAATGTACGTGATAATTCTATTTCATTTCACGAAAACATTCAAGACCAATCAGAGCATTCACGGTAATGTTACTATTTCTTTGTCAATAAATGCGTGATCACCGAAATCTTGGTTGATCATGGTAACAAAAGTTGAAGACAAAATGACTTTTAATTTCATCCTGATTGTGTACTTCCGTTTGCTCATAAAATATTACAAGAAGTTGTAATTCATGCTTGCAACGACATGAGAAGGTATATCCACACATGTGTGTATTAGTATGTTATTTAACTGCACAGGTATCAAGATAGTGCAATTGTCATTCCTTCTAAAGTGTTGTAGTTTTAAAGGCAGAGTTTAAAGGCTTTTAACATTTATATAATTAATTGATATTTTTTCATTAAGTTATTTCAGAACTTTGCAAAAAAATGACCAATTTTAGTTCCATGCAGCCGTTTAAAAATTATTGCGGTTTGAGGTTTTTGCAAATACACAAATTAAACAAATTGTTTGCCAATGACGTCATAGATATGGATGTCAATAACGTCATAGAAACAATTTTAATTAATATCTTATTAACC
>JAQFYR010001432.1:0-10133 GCA_034694985.1 Campodea silvestrii
ACTCAGCGCATTAGGTATCTAAGCCAGCGCCGTTAATTCAGCGCCGCCAAAAAATAAAATGGCGTCGCCGAAATTGGAATCCAAGAATTAAAGAGTCAATGGAAACCACAAAAACCGACAGATATTGTTTATTGTTGGTAAATATATTCCTAGTAGTGTTCTTCATTCAGCGCAGACCGTCATTGCTTTTGCACCACCTACAGGGAAGATGCAAAAGCTATAAATGACATAGGGTGATGCACGCCGTTATATTCCACATGCGAATAGCCTGGGTAAGTGGCTGAAAAGAGGTGAATTGCACTGTTTTGCTTTAAGTACCAAGTACACAGAATTTGTCTAAGTCCGAGGTGTAGAAGAACTAGTGACTTTTTTTAGTACCTGTTATTATTCCATTGGAATAATGCCAAGGAAGAAGGATGTACTGGGGCCCCTGTACTTGCTGCGCAGGTAAGGGAAAGGAAAATAAGGAGGTGATGTTTAATTCGACAGGGGTGCTCCGCGAGATGGTGCTGAGACAAGCCTCCCCTGATTTCTCTGTCGAGGTAGGGAGGACGCAGGTGCTCAAGCAGCGGGCCGTGGCATAACCCAGGCTGGCAGCCTTGGGGATGGTTGGGACCCTGGGATCCAAAATGTCCTCTGTCCTCCACCCTGTCAGTGGCATTCATCACATCAGGAGGGACATCTAGGAAGGAAATCTAGGTAGTGAGTCCGAGGGACTCGGAGACAACGAATCTCCCAGCAGAAGAGAGCAGGGAGATAGTGGAGAGAGTAGTGATGGATTGGGAGCAGAGAGCAGCATAAAGTTAGGCAGGAAGTTGAGTCTGAAAAAAGGTCAATGGTGTGCAATGCATCTTACTCATTGAAGCAATGGCATATTATGCCATTCAGATTTGACTTGGAACCTAAAGTTGAAACAATGACAAGAAGGCATTGATGGAGACTCCAATGCAGATGGAACAGCCCACCCTGAAGTGAGGGGAGAGCAAGGTTCAAGAGCCAACAACACCTAAAGCCCAGGAACCTATACCAGAGCCTGCTGATCAGGAACCGAAGGTTACCAGTGGCCAACAGTGACAATTGCCGAAATGCTGCAATCTGAGAAGACAGGTGACGCCATTAGGCCGAAGACCTGGTGACGCCAGACTGTGTTGCTCAGACGCTTCTAAACGCCATTAGAGATGGGGCTTCTCAGATAACAAGTAGTAGCAGAAGGATGAAGAACAAGTTCACCATGGTAGAGAAATATATGGTGTTTAATGCAGTGGCTGAGCTGACTTATTTTGGATCTTAGGGGAGCAAAGAAGAAGATTGAGTGCATGACAGCAGCACAGGCAGTCCATCAGAAGCAGGTGGTACCCATGTACACTACTGCGATCGGAGGTGTGAATACACCGAAACAACGGAGAGCGCCTTGGTCTAAGGTCCCCAAAGTCACTGAGAAGGTCCAACCTGATCTGATGACAGTGGTCGTAGATGCTTCGGAGGGAAGTCTGAAAGAGTGAAGCACTCCGGAGACAAATAATAGAAGAGATCAATCCAAATGACGTGGGCAAGTTCCAGTACATCTGGGCTACCAAGGAGGGGAAGGTAGTGAACCAGAATGCTGATCTTGAGAGTAAGACCAGGTTGGACCATATTTTCTAAGGAGAAGGCACAATATGGAGTGAAGGTGTGGAAGGAGAATCTCCAAAGATTGGAATCTTGGGGCTGCCAGGTGGGACTAGCCAAGAAGAACTTGGTGTATACATACAAGAAGCCTTTCCTGGGGTGCAGGATGCAGACAGAGCACTAGAGATCATTGAATGAGAGCTCAAAGGGATGAAGTAGGGGTCGAAACCGTGTTTGACACAGGGATGAGAGGTCTATGATGGCTTGATAGGTGCAATGAGATTGGCCACAAGGGGGCAGATACACAAGGCCTTTGAAGAACTCCCGGTACCTAGATGCTTTAAATAGAACCGCTAAGCAAGAGAAACCGTTATGTGTCCGGTGTCCGGGTGAACACATGCTGAAGAACTGCACTGCCACTACATCCAAGTGCCCCAACTGTGCAAAGCTGCAGTCCATTAACGATACTGCTGAGTGCTGACTCTTGTGTTTGTTTGTATCACAAGGTGTAAAGAGAAGATTCAAAGGGAAGAATCTACTATGGCAGTACAGCCAAGCTAGGACAGAACTCCAATTACTACAGATTGAACAGGGCAAGGTGACTAAGGCTACTGCACTGTCCAAGCTGACTTATCGGTGAGTGGAACAGATGCACCCTTGATTCAGGAGCCAAGCACCAGTAATTTTAATGGGCCAGTCCCAAAGTACCCAAAGTCTTGCAGCTTCATTGCAGTGAACCCAAAGTCTTGCAGCTTCATTGCAGTGACATCTCTTGGGAGGACGAACTATTGTGGTTCAAGGCCCAGGACTGCTGGTCATTTTAGCACAGTACTTTAGTGTGAATATTGTAGCGGTGGGCCTACCGAGCGAGATTAGTGGTGACCTTCATCTATCTGGAGGACAGAACCGTAAATGGTTACTTACTAACGATTCAGGAAGTATTAGAGGCCTTCCTTGGATCAAAAATGATTGCTTGGGGACACTGCATTGCTTGGAATCCAAGATGGGAAGGTGGAGCTGACTTCATTGATGCCTCTAACCTGACTGTGGTTAACTATCTGGACTTGAAACCGACCATTCAGACACTGAGGGCTACCATAAATCGATCTGATGTGGAGCACATAACAGAGGCAAGAGTCTCAGACTGGCCATGGCCGTGACGAGACACTTAATCACAAGCGCATCCTCTTTTTACTCCCTCTAACAAACAGGCACGATGAGTCAAGTTAAATAAGGTACTCATGGAAGAAAGCAAGGTGGAATGTGGGACTATACCTAGGACACGAAGGGTATACACCATCTGTTAGAGCAGCTGGGGGTTGATATTTAACAGTGTCTGAATATTCGTGCCGCACAGTGCAAGAGATCCCAAAGGAGGAGAGAAGTCTACAGGTGGAATGACTCACAATCCTGAAAAGAGAAACAAATACAAGGTGGAAAGGTTTTCAGAGGCATACTTTGAAACATGGATTCTGAGTCTTGAGATCTAGCAACTCATAAGAGAAATGAAGGTAGCCGGTGCCTCTAGTACTATTCAAAGGCCAGATGTTACATGGACGAGGTATGGTCGACACACACAAAGCTGGGGCACTTTTTCCCTATAAACAAGGAAGAGACAGACTTGGCAGCACAGAGAGGCATGTGACAGAGATGCCATTCTGAACCAATTGCGCCAGATGACAAGCTATTCTCACTGCCTGAACTTGTGGGTGTTTATTGGAATGAGGAGTATTTTGACTCCGGAACTGGATGGGCAGACGGCATCTCATACCTGTTTAGGCAAAAGGTGCTTGGAGAAATGGGTAGATTTATACTTCCCTATTTAATAAGTGCCCTGCATTATGCAAGCAAAGGAAGAGGGCACTTATAACACTCATCCTGAAGAGGGTGGGACGAAAGGCCTGAAGGATGTGAGGCCCATTAGCCTTTTCAAAACCACGGGATGATATATGACAGATTGGTTTTAGGGAGGTTTATATATTTATGAATGCGTTAGGACCTCCTGAATCCTGAGCAGCATGGGTCCAGGGCACAGAAAGAGACGAACATGGCACTCTGCAGCCTGACAGACAGTCGGAGAAACAGGAACAAGGATCAAATACATTATGGCATCATCAGGGATCTATAATGGGACTAATGTTGTGGAATGTAGTCATGCTCCAAGCTCATTAAGACCTAGAGCATGCAGGAACACATATGGTATCATGAGCAGACGATTTGCTTGTGCTTTTCACTGCGACTACTAGACTGGCATTGGAAGAACAAGGCAATGAACTCGTTTGCAGACTGGATTCAGTCAGCCAAAAGTTGGAATATAGTTTGACAAAGACCAGAATGTTATTGTATGATATGAGAAATAAGCTCTCCAATTAACAGCTTCAACCCTTTGCCTGGCCTGTGTGATGTACCTGTGGAGTAATTGAAGTCAAAGAAGTACTTGGGTGTGATGGTCGATTTGGAAAAGGATGACTGGGAGCACTTAGGGTACCTTAGGGGGAAGATAGGAGACATATTTGGAGCAGCAGCCCATCTTGTCGGCAAGCAGTGGGGGCTGACCCCATCAATCTATCGAATCTTCTATGACAGCATAATTGTCCCGATTGTGACTTATGGGTGTGTGCTCTGGGATGACAAGATGCACACCGCACTTCAGAAGAAGAGACTTGCTGCCTTCCTTCAGATCACAAGCTTATCGAGCAACATCAAACAAGGTCCTGAATATCCTCGCTGGTGTATCTTCTCTCCATCTAGTGGTGAAGTGGGAATATGAGTACTGGTCTATCTTGAGGCCAGATGGGCACAAGGCTCCTGTTTGTCCAAAGGATAAACCTCACCCTGCTGACATTAGAGTACTCCAAGCTGAGAGACTTGAGAGCAATCATAAATATGCGAGCGGCAACCAGTACCTGTTCATAGATTGATCCAAGATGGAGAACAATGTCAGAAACACTTTGTTGGATTTGGGAACCTCAAGTTGAGCCCATCATTAAGTTATGTGTCACCATGAATAGGGGCAATACTGTATTCCAAGCAGAAGTGGGAGCCAGGAAGTTAGCCATAGAGCAAATCCTGCAGGATGGGATAAGTGGTGTCAAATCCAATCTGGTCAGCGATAGTCAGTCTACACTCCAAGCCTTGGCTTATGGCCAAGTCCAGACTGTGCTAGTTTATGGCACAAGATTTGTACTAGATCGAGCCCAAGCAACTGGAGAAGTAAAGCTCTGGTAGGTGAAAGTATATAATGGTCAGTATTGAAACAAATTCGTTGACTCCGTGGCAAAGGAGAGATTGGCCTGCCATGAACAGGGTAGTTCCCATCCCAATGATATCTCTAAAGACAAGTCTCGAGTAGGACTTGCTAGAAAACTGGACCAGGGAATGGGAAACCGAGGATGTTACAGATAGTCACCAAAGAGTAAGGGAAGTGTACACTGTACCATCTCTGAAGGCGCCATACCCCAAAAATAGATTATTGCTTACCCAGGTCATCTCTCGACACAAAAGCTGCAGTGAATACTTGTGTAGATTTGGGCTGTGCGAGGAATCCAGGGAACCTTAGGTTTTGTTTTGGAGACATTGGGTCTTGAGATCGGCAAAGTTTCAGAGCAAAGTATTCTGTCTAGAATTGAGCTTAGTAGCACCCTTAATAGCGAACACAGGCCTGGTGCGAAAGGTATTTCTATTCAAGGATACGGGTGCCGCCTTGTAGGGGCAGTCAGGCAACTTGAGAGGTGCAGTTGCTAGTACTGTTTTTGCAGCCCTTTCCTTCACAGGTTTGGCCCGCCCGTAGGGGTGGCTCAGCCCTGAAAAGCAGTTGAGTGAGGCCTGCTTAGCTGCTCCACTTGGATAGGGATGAGTGGGTGAGCGATTGGTTAGTGAATGCCTCAGTTAGTCACGAAGCCCACTGTACTCGGCAAAGGGAACACGGCGATGGGTGATTAAGAGAAGGGTCCAACCTATGTGTTCAAGGTTCCTGGAGTACTGGAAAAGCTGACGAGAAAGAACCACAGTGTATTTGAGAGTACAGAGTAATAAATATTGAAGTTCGAAATGAAAAGTTTTAACGCTTTCTCTGTAAAATTACTATTTATTAATTCCACAACCGGTTTCGTACACAGTACATCATCAGGTGGGCAATATTTAAAACAAATCCAATAAATTAAAAACACGTATAAGTCAAGAGAAAGAACCACCCCACAAAGGACGAAGAAGTCAAGGCGGAAGTTGTGAGAGTGTCGGAGGAAGAAAGTGTGATTATGACAGGTGGGAAGTTGGTGAGGTCGATACCAAAATCTAGCCACCCCATTGTCCATCTGGTACTCTTTGCAACCCCGCAGGGGATTGTGAAAGTTGGCACTCAGTTATCGGTGGATAACATCAGACTTGATCAGAACTTATTGGCGGGAGATAGTAAGGTGACGGTTGTGAGAACCGATGGTAGGATACCCCAGCAAAACTGATGGATAAGGGGTAGCATGAGTGAAGGAGAGCAGTCTGAGTCAGGGACACAGAAGACAAAGGCCAAATCCAAGAAGAGAAGGTCGGGAAGGAAAGGGAGTAGTATGCCACCTCTTCTGGAACTTTCCGCCTCTGGCGGAGAACCTAAGTCTAGTCACTTGAAAGAAACGTTAGGAAAGACGGGAATGCCCACGGATGTCAGTTCCCCGGCAAAGTTGGGAGTTGAGAAACTGGAGTTGGCAACTCCTCTGGCAAAGACCGCGGAGCCCATAACAAACCCCCAAAAGGGGAAGGGTAACGAAGTACAAGTCGAGGAGACAGTCGCTGAAAAGTCGGCTTCAGAAAAGGAAGGAAGTGACGTGGTCGCCCCTAAATAGCCTGAGGTGGAAAATGTAAGACTCGAGATGGCTCAGAAACTCTTGGCTGTGATCCGACGTACCTGCAACCAATACTCCTCCAGCGCGACTAGTGGGAAGAAGATCAGGTTCACGACGGAAGAGAAAGATGCGATACTTGGTACGGTGGCAGATCTTAGCGACCTGTTCGCCCTGACTTGCTTGGACTTGAAAGGAGTAGAAACGAAGGTTCTGTGCCTGACTGAGAATGTGAAAGAACTGGGAAAGAAGCCCGCACCCACATATGCTGGGGCGGTGGGAGACTGGGGGATTGATGGAAGAGGCAGTCAAGTGAAGACTCCTGGGCCTTTAAAGATTCCAAAGCCTGAGTTTGAAGAAATGCAAGATCGAGCCTAATCTGGTGATGGTGGTCGTTGACACAGAGGCCGACACGCCTTGGGACAGTGAAGTATTCCGAACGGATATCATGGCTACCATTGACCCTGCTCAGGTCGGGCAGTTTAAGTACATTCGTGCAGCCAAGAAAGGGAAGGTAGTAATTCGGAGTGCTGATCTGGAGTCAAAGTCCAAGCTTGACAAACTCATAGCAGAGGAGAACACGCTTAAGGTAAAGGAGTTAGCAGGAGTACCGCCTAAGGTAGGAATAGTTGGCTTACCATCTGGAATAATGGACTTCGAGTTGGGCACATAGTTACATCGCTAAAGCTCTCCCAGACATTCAGTTTGCTGGCAGGTCGTGTGAGATTGTTGGAAGGAGAATACTCAGGGGAGACGATAGCAATGAGATGGTGTTTGTTTCCATCAAAGACCTGGATGTCTACGAGAGTCTTGTTAGGGCGGGAAGATTGCCTGGGTGATGGCGGATGTTGAGGGTGTCTGAGGAACTACCGGTGACTCGCTGCTTCAATTGTAATCGCTATGGTTATGTAGGGAAGTATTATCGTAGCGCGAAACCAAGGTGTGGTCGATCCTGGGGAGAACATGTGCTCAAGGACTGCAAAGTCCTTGTCACAAAGTGCCCCAATTGCACATTGCTCAGCTGTCTCCTGTTGACCACATTGCTGCGAGTAGTGGATGCTTGTACCACATGACACGTCGTGAAGAGTCGAAAGCTAGGATAGACTATCGATAGTGGACGTGAGAACATCCCATTCCTCAAAATTAATTTGGGAAAAGGAATGAAGTCGACTGCCTTGGTCAATTCTGACCAGTCGGCAATGGAATCTGACGTGTCGTTGGTGCAGGAGCCGTACACTAGTAATGTAGGGTCGGTCGCGGGGTTTCCCAATCATCTGCAGGCTTTCTGCAACAACACCCGATGGTAGAACCAAGAGCGCCATCATTGTTCGAGATCCCAGCATAGAGGCAGTTTCGCTTGCTCAGCACTCCAGCACAAACCTTGCAGTTGTAAGTCTGACTAGTGCGAGAGTCATAGTAGTGTCTGTATATGCGGAGAAGTCGAAACCTCTCGACGAGACATTCAGGAAGGTAAGGGAAAAGCACAACCTAACCAAAAACTAGTAGTAGGAGACTTCAATGCGTGGAACGAGAGGTGGGGCGGACTGGAGACTGACCGGAGGGGCAGTTTGTTAGCTGACTGGATTGATACTTGTGGCCTGGCAGTTGTTAACCAGCCTGAATCGGAACCCACTTTCGAGACAGTGAGAGCACGATCATGGATTGATGTGACGCTAGGAAACTTGAGAGAACCTAGAGTTGCCGACTGGGAAGTGGGCCCTGAGGAGACTCAATCCCTCTAGCAGATTGGAGAAGAGATTCAGATCCTCCTAAACATTCATGGGGAAAAGCCAAGTGGAAGGATCTGGCGGAGTATCTATCTGGGAGAAAATTCCAGGCTTAGCAATAGGACTGGAAGAAGCCCAGACGGCACTACAGCTTGAGTGTCTGCTGGAGAGATCGTGAACTGTCTTGAAAGGCACGTCCCACGGTGCAAAGGGTTGCATAGGGGGAGGGAAGTTCACTGGTGGAACAAAGACTGGTGGTACAAAAGGGAAGCCAATAGAGCGAGGCAAATGTTCCAAAGAGAGAGGAATACTGAAGCGCGAGAACGACTTAGGGAAGCCTACGTCAAAGCGAGAACGGCCCTAGGACTCGAGATTTGTAAAGCGAAAAGAGGGAGTTGGCAGGGATTCTGCAGTGCAGCTGGTGAAGATCCTTTTGGGAAACCACCTAATACGCAGCAGGAAGGATACAAGTGCCCCTAGCACCATCCAAAGGCTGGATGGATTCGTCGGTACAGAGAACTAAGAGTGCGGTGCCGATCGGAGCCAGCTGCTCTGGATGACCTAGCTGCCCTTCACGATGGCTGAGTTACGGACGGTGGTGATGGGACTTAGGGTGAAGTCTGCCCCAGGACTAGAGGGCATACCAAACGAGTTCTGGCAAAAGACCTTTGGGGAACTAGGGGAGTTTATACTTGCCTTGTTCAACAAGTGTCTGGCAGTGGGTCACTTCCCGAGGCAATGGAAGAGGGCTGGGATAAGGTTCATCCCGAAGGCAGCAGGAGTCAAGGGTCTGAAGAACGTTAGACCAATCAGTCTTCTCGCAACCCTAGGGAAGATCTATGACAGACTCGTAAATGGGAGGTTGGTATGGTTCTGTACGCAGCATGATCTCTTTGACCTGGAACAGCACGGGTTCAGAGCTCAACGAGGAACTGAAATGGCATTGTGCAGTCTGGTGGAGCACGTGGAGAGAGCAGGGGCTATATAGTGGCAGTGTCCTTGGATGTCAAATGAGCATTTGACGTGTGGTGGCCAGACATCCTTAGCACACTTCAGGACATGAACTGTCCTGGGTATATTCTCAGGGTAGTGGGTAGCTTCCTTGCGGATAGGACAGCTTCCTTGGGAGGTGAGTCCTTAGAACTTGAAAGGGGTTGCCTGCAGGCGTCATGTCTGGGACCCATGTTTTGGAACGTAGTAATGCACAGGGTTCACCACGTACTGAACCATGCAGGGACACCCATGATATTGTATGCCGATGATGCTCTTGTTCTGGTGACGGGCTCCAATTGGATTCAGTTGGAAGAACGTGGCTGTGATGCGAGGAACCTGTGCACCGAATGGGCTCAGTCTGTGAAGTTAGAGTTCACTGTCCCTAAGACAAGGGCGTTAATGTTTGACGATGGAAGGAGGTTGAAGAGTAGACCCTCAACTATTAGGCTCTGTGGTGCTCCTATAGAGTTATCAAGTTCGCTAAAGTATCTAGGGGTGATGGTCGATCCGAAGTTAGAAGGCAGGGAGCACATAGCGTACCTTCAGGGTAAGGTGGGAGACATTTTAGGGGCGGCGGTTCAGTTTGGAGGTGAAGACTGGGGGTTACTGCCATTAACCTACCGCACTTATTATTGCAGTGTGATTCTCCTAATCGTCACGCATGGATGTGTCGTATGGGAAAGTAAGGTTCACTTTGTAACTCTCCTTGCAGAGCCCAAAAATAAACAATATCTGTCGGTTTTTGTGGTTTCCATTGACTTTTTTATTCCAGCATACCAATTTCGGCGACGCCATTTTATTTTTTGGCTGTGCTGAATTAATGGCGCCGGCTTAGATACCTAATGCGCTGAGTCAAGAACAGTACAAGGAATATATTTACCAAAAATAAACAATTACTGTCGGTTTTTGTGGTTTCCATTGACTGTTTTATTCCAGCATACCAATTTCGGCGACGCCATTTTATTTTTTGGCG
>JAQFYR010001433.1:0-10130 GCA_034694985.1 Campodea silvestrii
ATTACAACAATGATGACGATGATTGTCATTCAGCAGAACAGACTAATTTCTGAATGTGATTATAATTTAATTATATTCTGAGTTGATGAAACTATGTAATTCGTCATAGATATACACAATAAAGGACATATTATTATTATTATTATTATTATTAATATTTATGACATTTTACTCTGGTTTTCAATCCTCAGGTGTCATATGGTGATCTCATCGGTCTACTGAAAGTAGCATTTACCATACATATAAGATTAGTAATCAAGCATATTCCAGTTTTATTTAAACACTAATTCATATGAAAGAATGGTTCCTCTTCTCGACTTATATATTCTTTTTCACAAGGTAACAAACATGTTTCGACATAAGTATGTCACCATCAGTGTTGTATATTCCAGGAAGAAATATGTTTTCAAAATTTCAGAAAATATCTAAATAATGATGTTAGTTGTAAAGTTAATTTCAATCAGCTGGGCCCTATTAACGCAAAGGCAACGTATGCAGCTGCCTAAGGCGCCAAGTTTCCTGTGGGCGCAAAAAATATGAAAAAACGGAAAAAAATGTACGGAAAAAATCCGAGAACCAATTTCCCCATCAATCAAACTTACACCGGTAAAACTAACAAAAATATATATCGAATGCTTCTTCTGTGCCTTCACTCGGGATTTTACATTTTTGGTGTCATGGTATTCAATCAATGCTATCAATATACACTGAAAGTTCGTCTTTAGCAAGAACACAACATCAAATTTCGGCACTGTTTAATATATACACAGCGCGAAATAACACACAGACTAAATTACAGGGTAGGTGCCAGCAACTTTGCGGACCTGGAACACAATATTTTAGGAATCATTGAATGACTTAAAGCCGCCTGTTCTACTTCAGCATGTCATTTATCGATTGTGAAATCTAGTATTTAAAAAAAACAGCTGCCTGTTTAGTAAGAACAGATTATGGAACCTTCGAGAGCATCTGCAAAAGCAACTTGGTGATCGACAAAGGCGCTCGACAACTAAAGATACTGCACATGTTTAATATTTTAGTCCTTGTACTTATATTATTCTGGAACTCGTACAAACAAATGTTGTTTATCACAGTATTTCATTGCAAGACATATAAATAAAATTTCCATCCACCGCTACTTTTTGTTAAGCAGCATAACAGGTTCAGATAAAATTATGAGATTACGATATATTAAGACCCACACCATTCCTTTGTCATAAGGTTTTATTAGTGAACTAGACCTAGACTATATGTGCCTTTTGTCTTGGCATATTAAAAAATAATTTATTTGCGTGGTTTGCTGGAGATGATGATGTGAAGGATAAAAAAAATATTCAGTTCTGTACTTAAAGTCATAAACACAGTGTAAATGAAATTAGTTTTCCGTAACAGAAAACCAATTTCAATCTCGGAGACAATTTCCTTCTTTTTTTCCACATGGATATTCCGTTATTAGTTACTTACGACATGTATAATGGAGCATTTCCCAGCATCATTGAAAACGTCAACGAAAATAGAAATAAAATAAGCAAAATCAGTGTACACAATTATTATGACAGTTTCAAAAAAACTTTGAACTTGTGAAAGTTTACTTTTTAAGGAATGTGTACCTTCAAATATGGTGAAGATCATATTCAAGTAAAAATAATACGTTTAACATAAGTTTGGTAACATAAGTTCGAGTTACATTCGAATGAAAGTAGAAGAGTTCGACCTCGTTACATGAATCCATCTAGCTTTGTTCTCCAGTTCGAGCTCTCTCGACGGCAGAACTATAGGCTATAACAATCAGATTATTCCAACTAAAGACAAACACAGGTGTACTGTACCTTGAATATTGCTGGTTAAAGTAATTTCATATAGTAATCACAATACAGTAAAGCATTTAATTTTTTCAGAATAGTGTGTAAAATTTCATCAATGACAATTATTTCCATTACTGGCGGATATGGTTGCGATTTTTTGTAAAAAAAAAACTAATAACACAGAGTAACCTTTTTCACAATGGTGACTTCAGTCAAACACGAAACGAGTATATCTAAAAATTATATGCAAACCACATTAGTCACAATATCTGCAAGCAACATTGCATTCAATGGATATTATGTGCCATGAACATAGCATATCACCAAATCATTCGCATTTCCAATCTCAAGAGTTAGTTCAAATAAAAAAAAATCCCATTTGAAGGTAACCCTAACCATTATTCATTGTAATGCACCTTCTTTGAAATTGCAACTTACCTAAATAGGGAACACAAGCAGAACAACATCCGCTACGTTGCACATAACCATTATTACATGGATATGGTGAACGGCATCTTACTCCATCACAATCCCCATTAGGAGCATCAGAGCATGTGGTAGATTCAGAGCATGTGAGCATGTGGCAGAGCATGTGGTAGCATGTGGTAGATTCCATTAATGACACAACCATGAGGGTGAAGACAAACATCTTGCAATCAAACCTAATTGGAAAATAATAATTTTAATAACAGACACATTTAATAATATTATTATGATTTATTGATTGTACATTCTGAAGAGATATATTTAAATTAAATCTGTTTCGCTGAAAATAGATATAGTGAAATAAAATTTAAATATTTAGTGGAGTAAGGTAATTAAGATTTTTACTTGCTGGTAAAGCAACAGCAATGAAGTCATTATCAACTTCTAAAAATATAAAAGAACACTTCCTGTCATGATGTCAACATCCAGAAGAAACAGTGAAATAACCATTGCTTACCTTCCCATTCTTCTTCAATATAGTTACAAATATCAAGTCTTACTAATCTGGAAAGTGAAACAATAATGAATTTTGAGATGATAATTCGCTTCTTCGGATGTGTAATATTTCCTTTCATAAAACTAATTACGTTCTGGGAAGAAATATAAAGTGTGAATAGTGGTAACAAAATTTAAAGCTCAAGAAAATATTATACTTCTTTGTTTTAAACGGACACAAGCATAACAGGCCGTTTTCACGGGATGATTTTAAGAGCACGAAAACTAGCGTGCTGCGAGAAAGTAAAAGTAGACAAAATTCGCGTACTTTTTAGCAGGGCAATAAAACATGGTTTGATTCGCAATAAACTTGCATGAGAGAAAAAAATCATCCACTTTCAAGCACGAATTTCACTACACCTGCTACAAAGCATATGCTAGTCATCAGCTAAAATCAGCTAAAATCATCAGTTAAAATCAGCAAAAATCATCAAATCATCTATCAGCTAAACCGGCCCATAAAACCGAAATTTTCACTCTACAACAGCGAATTTTATATGTTGCTTTATTTTTCACTATATTTCTCAGATTTTCCATAGTCCTTACCGAACTTTTATTTCAATCGCCAAATTTCAAAGTAAAGTTCGCAAAGATTGTGGAAAATACAAAAAGATATGTTTAAAAATAATAATGTTATGTTTGGCTGGATGTGTTAATTTCGTTGAAGTAGAGTGAAATTCTCATTTTCTTGTTCCCGCTCGTTCAAATCAAGTAATATCGAAAATTTGGTGGGTTCAAAATGGCCGTACTATACAGTTCACGCTTAATTGCTTTTTATTGGGATTGAATTCAGAAGATGCTTGTTTCAGACCCGTTTTTCTAACCAATATGCAGCTATTAGATTTCGGCATTCCTCTAGGGCATTTTGAGAAACAGACTAAACAGTTTGATAATATGGATTGAAATGAAAAGCTGACAAAGAAGTAAAATCTTATTGTTTTCCAAATGAAAGTTATACAACAGTAATTTGCTAATATTCAGGATTGTATTATGTGAAGTTATTCACAAGTTGTGTTTCTTTTCTCAGAATAGTCAGAGAAGTGCTTGATCAATACCAGACAGAACTTTTTTGATGACCACAAAAACGCAAATCAATCATAGTTAATTTTTGAATGCAATTGTAAAATGAATCTTCCTCATATCAGTGATATGATGCAATAATTCAATCTTTTGGAAATAATGTTAGTATTGCTGCTGAAATTACACGAGTTATACATGTATTTTAAACCCTTATGGTGAGTGTGACTGTATGGAATGACTAGACGCAATAATATTATTATCTGAGCATTATGTCTATGAAATGAATCAAAATATTCCCTTACTTATATTATTTTTGTGCTACCATTTGCCTTATGTATTATTTCTCGTCTAACATTGATCATGGAAATGTGGTATACGTCATTATTTTATGCCAGTTGTTTGGCGTATTGCAGCTGCAAAGTTTCACTGTTAGTATTATTTATATATTTACAGTTGTGCCAAATACATTAAGGGGTGGCGCCCCGTCGGGGAGGCCTGCTCCCCTTATAGGAGGAATTTTGTCAAATCTCGAGAAAATCGCAAACCATGTACATTCGCGCGGAAATGCAAATTTTGAGAAAGCAATTCATAGTTTCCGACATGTAGCATCAGAAATGACGATTTAATTACAACATTAATGTCCGATTGCACCAACAAAAAAGAGAAGATTAAATAAGAGTTAAATTTGTCCTAAGATTTTAGTTCCATTTGAATACATGAGATTTAAATATCAAGTTAAATTTAATTTAAAACGGTGCAATAGGGCAAAAGTCGACCATTTTGAAATCCCAACGAGATGATAACTGAAATGACGCCTGATTTGTATTACTTATGCCCAATTGTACCGAGAGAAAACGGAAAATTATTATACTTTGATTGCATTTAACATGAGATTTGAATTCCATGTAATCAAATGGGACTAAAATTTTAAGTCAAATTTAACTCTAGTTTAATCTTCTCTTTCTTGGCGGTGCAATCGGGCATTAGTGCATCATCAATGGTTTTGATGTCACAACGACATGCCATACCAATTCCATGCAAATAAGTAACTTTGTAATTCCGACGATATGTAACAATTGCAGCAGGATTACTTTATTTACATTGCAACATCGACCTTTTTTCTATACTCCGAAGAAGTTTAAAGCTTCTCACGCATCAGACATCACATCGGGCCAATCAGGTTACTCCTTTTAACTCAAAGATAAGAAAAGTCCTATCAGATCGGACGTGGTATATTAGAGGATGATAAAATAAAGCACACATGTGTTTTATCACCCTTCAGTCCCTCAGGGGACTTTACTTTCATCTATTTATTGAATAGTGGGTATGGGAAGGTTCGGTATGCGACGAAGCCGCGATTCCATGCCAGACCTTCCTAATCCCATATTTAGGTACGGGGTACGGGGAAACAGTCGCCTGAGGAGCTAATCCTGGTTGGATAATATTCAAGAAAGGAATTGCGTTGACACGGAAGATTGTCGACAGGATTTCCGCAGACACGGGTTTCCAATTACCGGAATTCCATCGACAATATTTTTTACCGTTTTGAACAACTTCTCAAAATACCTGTTCCAAATTACGAATTTTTATCACTGATCAGAAGCTTGGAGAGTTTCAATCAGGCTCGTAGCTAGTGTATGGTAATTACCCTACCTATTTTTTTCCGAAATAAAAAAATAGTAAGTAACAAAACAAAAATTCAGCTTTTATAATCTAATATACGTTCAGGTATACTAGTAAAATACTTTAATTTTATTTCTAGGTAAGATAATACATTTCAGCAATAATTAAAGCAAAAGGTTATCAGCGAATTTACGATCGGTGATTGAAACCAAACCACCTTTTTACCAATAGGTTTCCAGTAATGAAAGGTATAAATAAGGCAAGAAAATCTAAATAAATTGCCAATGTTATCATACAAACTTCATCCAAATTTCTCGTCAATTTCCCGATTTTAACCTACCTATTTTTAAGGGCTAGCTACGGCCTTCTATTATTATTCGATCATTAATAAAATTATTTAAATATAAGTGCTAAATATACTGGAGGAAATTGACCTCTTCCTCAGCTCGTCACTTGCACTTTGACATTGTACCCAGCTATTTCAATTTCCTTTTATTTGGTGTACGGCTGTGCTGTTTATTTGTCAAAATGTAAGATTCCGTCGCATCACGTACCATTGCGGATCCTTTAAATTCGGATGAACTGTATTTAAAATATTGCATATTTCCTCTTCGTTTGCTAACTGTATAATAATATAAAACCGTCCTCGTTGACCTTTACAGTTGATCCGCTCTTGCATCATACTACTTCCATGGTATACTCAAATTAATGAATATTAAAAAGGTCAACATTAGTAACTTTTTTTAAATGCAGTTCAAATGCTTCAAAAATAAGCAGGCAAATACATACATTCTTCGATCCTGCCCCTTGAAAGCATTCTGAGAGCACACAACAGCACAGCTCTGAATTGGTTTGGAGAAATTTGTAGGAAAATCGTCGACAGGAATATCGTGGACATTGCAGTTCACGTATTGGAATTACGTCGACAATATTTTTTCGATGATCTTCCGTGTCGATGCTATTCCTGATCCCCTTGATCCTGAACAGGAATTCCATCGACAAAATTGCTTGTCGACGGTTTTCCGTGTCGACGATTTTCTATCGCCCCAACCTTTCATATTAGTAATATTTTATTTTTGATTGAATATTTTAGTAAATTTTTCTTCCCAGACGAGATCACCCTTGAAGGTGAGGGCTCCGGCCGTGGCCCGGTTCAGTGGCCGTTGCGTTCATCCGACACTGAATATTATATAGTTCCCACACTTTTTTGGCAAGTCTTCTGTATGAACTGCTTTAAGAAGTAACTAGAATGATAAATACATTAAGAACATATCGTTTTGAGCAAGACTTTTATTACAATTAGTTGTCAAATGTAATGAAAATACGTAAAATATTATATTCACAACACCTTTTCACACATTAGTACATTTTTAAAACAACAATATAAAAACAGAATATTACATAAATTCGTTTGATTAGTTTGACAGGCCATTAGTGATTTTCGGATTCCCCATCGACGTTATTTTTTATTGCTTCAGATTTTTCAGGATTTCCACCTATTGGTTCACACATAGCTACATTTAAGGCTGTGCCATTTCTACAAGTTTCAAGATCTTCTCTGAAAAAAAAAAAGACAATAAAAGAAATATTTAATAATTACATTTCAGTTTTTTTTAATTTCATCAACAACTTACTTCCCAAAGTTTTCTCCATCTTTAATTGTAGCAGGTAATTTCTTCCCTTGTGTTTCAGGTAGTAACAACGAAAGTACTCCGGCAGTAAAAGAAAGTAGTCCAAAAATTAAAAGAGGCATTGGTAACCAAATATCACCCTGCAGATAGTAACACCCATATTAACAAAATGTATTTCATATTTTAAAATATTACCAACCAAGTCGAGGGCATAAGGAGCAAGAATTCCACCAACTCGAGCACATGTACTTGAAGCTCCTATTCCAGCATTTCGCACTACTGTCGGGAATAATTCAGCCGAAAAAATATAAATCACACCATATGCAGCTGTTATAGCCAATTTACCAACCATGGCTAATGTTATAAGCAACCAAACCAAATCTAGAAATCAACATAAAATCAGTGATTCGTTCAACACTATTCATTTTTGTGTAAAATAATTTAAAAAGTTTCAAAGACATTTAGTTCGTTTTTATCAATAATTTTAAGAATTCATACAGTATATACACAAGCGCGTGTAGTAGGTGCGGCTTTCGACACTGATAAAATGCATAAAAGATGTTAGATCGAAGACCAAAATCTTGTTCGTATAAAAACTCATTATGTTGCGTGTACTAAGATTTAGGTAGTATCTTTTGCAGGCAATTTTACAATATTTCTTGTTACGAAAGTATCATACATTAAAATATGTTCAACGGTTCAAATTTATATACAAAGCAGTTAGTTTCTCTCATAGTGAAAATCAGTAGAAATCTTTCACTTCTTTCATCAGCGTTGTAACCGTTGTTCATTTCTTTGTCAGTTCGCAAAGAACTCTTAAAACAACTTACATTTAGCAATAACAATGCTGTTTTTCGCGTTATACTAATAGGGAAATACGTGTGAGAAACAGGCAAATGAAATACTTCCTCTGAAGCTCCAGACTCCTAAAGTCATAGTAGAACGAGGGCGCACTTGCTTTCGTTTTTACTGCTTAAAATGCATTTTCTATTCGGTTCTTGTCAAAACATATGAAGAATTTTATTCATTATCTGTGTATTTCATGCATATCTTAGATCCATAAAATTAAATTGGGGATTGACACATTGACGTGAACAGCCAGCCCTCTTTATATGTGCCCATGACCATATTCAATTTAAAACAAAACAATTCACTGTTCCAATACGAATTATGCATTCTCCCTCTCATTCGTTGTTTGTCCTATGCTATTTCATTTATTTCAAATTTCGAAGTTACAACATTAATAATAATAGTTGTTTTTCCTTTGTTGTTCAGTCACAATAAATTTTAAAATCATCAATAGAGTTATACAGAATCTTGTGAGATATCGCGCACCGCAAAATTAGGATGGCGGCTCACGTTTGTTGAACACCTTTGGTCTGGCTGAATTAGAACTCTCATAAAGTCCATGCTGTAATATATTTAAATGTTGCTGTTAACCATGCGTAGAAAATGTGTCATACCTTCCTGGTACCAGACTTTCAACCTTCCCTGTGGATGTTGGCAAAAAAAAATAATATTTTTTTCTTTTTTAAATTTGTCAACTTTTCTTCTCATTAATTCTTCTACCTATCGCCTCATATGGGCATGTTATATATTTATATCGAAAGACGTGAAATGAACTGAATAATCCAAATATGTACAACTCTTGAAAATATACATGTATCTTCATTCAGGTAAGAAAGTCATACACCGTGAAACAATAAAACGCCTTTCATCAGTGTTCTAATTTTAGAACATTTTCCATGGTCTAATGGATTTCTCACTACAAACAATCATCATAAAAGTCAATACATTTCTTGAAAGTAATGTTTAATATGTTTCGATCGATGTGTGTATGCTTATATAGATCGCTATGCTCGTTTTTATCCCGCGATTTCGTTCCTGGTGAAATCAAACCGTTCCTGGTCCTACCGACGGTACCATGGTACGGCACATTTTCCATTCATGCCGGTGACATGATAAAATCACAATTTGCAAAGTTGTAAATGAGGAAGTACACAATTGGAGGTAAAGTAAGCCGTTGCATAACAGTTCATGCGGACCAAAGCATACCAAGTGGGCTGCCTCCTGCCGAGCATATGACCACACTGGCAGACATGAGAAGGAGGACTGGGATCAGCATGTCGGCATCCCTCAGCCATTAACCTTGGTTTCCGAGATCGGACACAATTGGACTGTTTATATATATTGTAAGTTTACCCCTTTTTTTTCTCAAAAGTACTTCCAAACTTATTTATTGTTGATAAGGGTAATAAGAAGATAGTTGTCAAAACATTTCAAACCCACTAAACAGAAAAGGTCGTGATGATTCCGAGCAGCGTATAACTTGCATGCGAGTCTGCCTTACCTGTCCCTGCTAGTACAGTTTTCTTCCCACCGAGCATATAATGACATAAGACATCTGATATAGCTAGATCATCCAAACCAGATGCTTTACCACCATATCCTAATACAACCATACCTAACGATAAACCTGCTGATAACGAATACGATTCACGATCAGTACTGTTCTCCATCTCAGGGCCAGGGGGACGACCTATCAAGAACAGTTAGTTATTATGGATAGAAAAACAATTTGGCTATTCTAAAAATAAATAAATAAAATACAAAATTTAGAGTATATCATTCGACCTATTTAAATAATATATAAATATATTATAGTCCAAAATTTATGCACTTTAACTATCTTACTAATTTCTATTAGTATTTAGTAAATTCATCATAATCCCGAAAATTGCTTACATTGTAATAGTTGCACATCTTCAATGTTAAAGTGTAT
This sequence comes from Campodea silvestrii, assembly GCA_034694985.1. Lineage (NCBI taxonomy): Eukaryota > Metazoa > Arthropoda > Diplura > Rhabdura > Campodeidae > Campodea > Campodea silvestrii. Next base: position 9,843 of record JAQFYR010001433.1, read on the forward strand.
TTTGATTGTTGAAAACTTCTTTCATAACTGAATAATGTATTTTTGGCAATAAATACGTAGAATGTTCCGTAAAGCTTCAAGTCTTTTTTTGACTTTCCATTTTATTCAACTGATGATAATAGTAGCATTCCCAATTTCCCACTGTTCAAATGTCTAAAAAAGTAAACTTATAAATTCCACTTAATTTGCAACGTCTGTACGGTAAACCCTATTAACCCTTTGCGCTCCCTATTAATTATACGCATTACCCGCAAATGAGCCCAATTAATTTTGATTTTCTGAAAGTGC
>JAQFYR010001434.1:0-10130 GCA_034694985.1 Campodea silvestrii
ATAGTCGATAAATAATCTTAACATAGACACAGTTTTAGAGAAGTATTATGTGAATATAGACAATAAATAATTACTTTTCCAAAATCGTTACATTCATAAATTATTACAAAACTAATTAAATCAGCACCATAAAGCTGTTAAACCGATATATATTTCAAACAAACTCCATTTGATTGCATTGTTTTACTACAGAGCTGAAACCTCCAGCGTTCACTTGTTAGACACATGACGTAACGACGTTCAGCCAATGAGAGCAAAGTTGAGTATCCGCGCAACCTATAGTAGTAAGTATTCAATAAACCTTGGCCGCGACTCATTCACTACCTTAATATTGTGTGTAATATCAGTTTTAATTGATCATTATTTTATCCAGTAGTGATACAGCAGTTTTGTAGTTTTTTACGGTGTTTTATTTAAAGTTGCTGTTAGGCAATATTGCAATGTGAATTACGTAATATAAATTTTATTTTGTTTTAAATTTATCATGAAAATATATATTTGAGGCAGTTATAACAACCACTAATAACGGAAATAGATGAAAGTATACATTAGCAGATCAAATATCTTGAATTTCATTGGAAGGGGTCAGTGTCAGGGGGTAGCCATATCAATCTTCGGCAGTATTCGGCTTATCTTCGGAAATCAACAGTATGACGTCATCCAGCGGACGCCGTTTAAAGTAAATAAGGGCAGCACATAGAGATGTTATTTTTTCATTATTATATTACAATTGTTATAACCATAATGAAAATAATTATATGCATACACAATTATATTTACTTCCTTGTACTGCATGTGTTAATTAAATCTATACAAATCAACCCTATTTAAATCTCACTGTGTAATATTTCAGTGCTTTTGAACAATGATTCATACCCTGTTGATAACACAGAACATGGCGATAACTTCGCATTAAAATAGTTTTTAAACTAAAATTTAATAATTAGTAGTAATAATTGTTTTAAATTTGTAAAAAAAAATAGCACATGTATATAGACCGATCCTATGATTAAGTGCAGTGAATCGTGCAAAAGTACTGGTATCAATAATTCGAAGGTAATTAAATGTTCATTCTGTGACCACGTGTTCCATCAACTCTGCGAGGGGTTTTCAATTCCTAAGAATGTTTCCCTGCCACGTTACATATGCATGCAGTGCAATAGCAAAGTACGTTCATTGTTACAATCATCGCAGTTACCTTCAGTTCATCAAACAGCGAATGAAGTTGCATCCAAGCCTATTCCCGAAATTGAAGCAGTGAATGACTCGTCCATGTGTATGAAGAATTCGGAATCCTTTACAACGGTGGGCAGCACGAAGCTACCCCCCTTTCCTCCCACCATCAGCCACCCGCCTTCAGTACCTACTCCTCTAAGTAACCGCTTCACCCCCCTCTCCAAACAACAAGTGCACAAGAAAGAGGTCAATGTCACTCGGCAGTCGAACAATAACAATAATCCGGATATTGTTATTCTTGGTGATTCCACTGTTCAGGGCGTACAAGGGGAATTGTCTTCGTACAATATAAAAACTACATCTTGGTGCTACTCGGGCATTACGATTGACGGACTGGTCTCCCGTTTGCCTGTTACCGATATCAAAAAGGCAAAATGTGTAATTCTACAGATTGGCACTAATGATGTCTCTGATGGTGTTAATCCTATATCCGTCTCTGAAAAAATCGCCAATTTAGTTAACTCGATCCATCTTCAAGCGCCAATGCAGATATCGTAGTATCCGGAGTTTTTCCCAGAAACTCCCATACAGTACACTCTATAGAAGAATACAACCGGTTAATATTTATGAAATCATCTGAACTTGGTGTCGTTTTCGCGGATCCCACAGAATGGATATCAAAAAGAAACATTTTCCAGAAATCAGTTCATCCCAATCAATCAGGTCGTACACATCTCAGCCATATGTATAGAATGTATATTAATGAACATTGTAAATTGTTTTATACTAGCCCAAAAACGCCTCACCTTTTCCCCTACTACCCCCCTCAACCTCTCCTCCGAATTACTGACCCCCCTCCATTTAACACAGTACTCACCTCCCCACATTGAACCTTCAAACACTCCTTCCCCTCCTATCATAGTAACTGACCTCAAAATACTTTATCAGAATTTATTGTCGGAGCATGCGCTGCAAATTGGATGACGCGCAGTTCGTTGCCGATCTGAATATTTTTGATATTTTTTGCTTCACCGAAGCATGGTTGTCGAGTGAAATTTTAGATTCGGAACTTTTAAATACCAATTTTCGAATTTTTCGTAAAGATCGAAATTCATTTAATTCATAAAAAAAATTCAGGAGGCGGAGTAAGGGCTTGTCGTACTAAGCGCCCCTGTCGGCGACAGGGGCGCTGTAATTTTAAAATTATTTACTTTTTAAACAAGGCTTTATGCGCGTTTTCCTTATTTTTGGATATCATAGGAGGGGCGCAGAGTTGTGCAGTTAATAAAATTCCCGAACTGAGCTCCAAATTTGTGCCTGAGATAATCGAGGTAGAAGTTTTTTGCGCTTTATAAGCACTTTTTATGCGATTCAAATCTCCTCCATCTTATTCGTAATTTTTCTATTTCATGAATGGGAAGGTTGAACACTGTGAACCCCGGTTATATAAGACCATCTTAACAGTCATGTAATATTTTGGTAATATCTATTTACTGGAGTTTCGAGACAATATTGTGGAATCGCAACTTTATAATTAATTAATTTGTTGGCAAAAACGTATACCTGCGTGCGAAATCAAGGACTTTTAAAGGTCTTACTAAGGGGTGGGGACGGTGGCCAAATTTTTCTTTTTTGTATGAAGTCAAGCATTTAAGCGATTTTTACTAAAATAAATTTTTTGAAAACATTTTCCTGCAATGTCTTCCAATTTTAATATTTTACAGTTGCACAGAATGTCAGAGGAAGGGTGCTGGCTGCGCCCAGCCCTCTTTTTTGTGCTCCCTTCCAGACGGTAATCTTTCTGACCAATTTAGGCGCCCGCAGGAAAAAGTCCAAAAGGCGGGGGAGGGGGGGGCAGTAATGTACTAAAGTACGACGTCGAAGACCTTCAATTCCCGAACAGAACGAGGTCGAAATTTTTCGCGTTTTAAAGAGAATAAGTTAAGTTTTTAAGAGATTTTTTTTGACAAAATAATGATATCAGAGTGCGACGTTTAAGTAGTTTAAAGGCCGAGAGGAGTGAGGTCGAAAAAAAATTAAAAAATACGTTTTTGGTCAAAAAGTGCGGTTTTTAAGAGGTTTTTGTCAACAAATTGAAATTTTTCACAAACTTTTCCTCTTTTTCTTTAAATTTTCCTATCTTTTTGGTTAGACAAAAGCCCAGAGGGGGCACTTGCCCCCTCCGGGCGCCCATGCTAATCAATGTATACATAAGTCTGATGATATACACATAACCACAACAATTTTTCCAAGGTCACAGCATAGCATACTATTTTTTCAATTGCTCATTACACAGCCTGTGATCTCTCCAAAAAATAATACGGACAGGCTGTTTTTTATGCATAATCTGAATTTTTCGATTTTTGTTTTCAAATCCGTTGTTGGTTTATTGAAATCTTTTAATACACCAACATAGCGATGTCGATTTTTTTGCATAATAAATTCAAAATATGCTGTTTTACTTTTTGAGGGGCATTTACAATTCATCCAGAAGTTTTATATTTTTTTTAACATTTCTTCCTTATTTTATCGGAAATATATGATTTTTTTATTCAACATATAACGGGTTGAGTTGGTTTCACAATCCATAATGGTAAGACGAAGGAGTTTTAGTTACTTAAAAATATAATATTAGTCATAATATATTTTACGTATACACGCAATATTTTTTAAATAACACACTTTCTCTTCGACTGTAATCTGGGTTGGAAACTTTACCTTTTTGTGAAATTGCTGTAAAGCAAATATACTGTCAACTTTCAATCTCAACATCGGGGACATCGGCGAACGCCGGGGAAATTCTCCAATGGATATGAAAAGTAGTTCTGTAATCTTCAAAGGGTACCATGCTATTTTGCTTTCAAAAGGGCTGCTTGAAAATCTCTCAATTTTATAACCTCGGTAACTTCATTTATTCATCTCATGAATTTGAAATTTATTATTGCTTGAATTAACTTTTCATGTTAAATTTTAAAATTTGTAATTTTCCCCGACGAATTCATTTATGCCCCGACAGCGGGCTTGATTTGCCCGACAGGGTGCTCAAGCCCCCTGCCCCTCTCTGGCGCCACCCCTGCGAGTCAGCCGCTGCTTTTAGGCGGTCTGGCGGGGAAAGGGAATGCAGGAAAATTCCGGAAGTATAAACATAAAGCAGATTTTCTTGAGCGAAGCGATGCCGAAGATTTTTACGATTTTCAACGCAGAGTATTTCAATCGGCAACCCCACGAGAAATACTCGGGGTAATTATTTATGCAAAAACCGGCCACCCCGAGTCTCTATCGCGGTAATTTTTCCATTTTCTGTACGAGTTATTAGAAAATAAAAAAAAATGTTATTCGCTGACCAGAATTAGCATGTTTTTTATGAAAACATAGGGCGGGTTCTTTAAATTGTCCAATTACCTGATTTTGTTTAATTTTCCTTTCTATATTTTTAGAAGACATAGTGGAAGTAATCATTATAATAGCGTTTATAGTATTCCCACTTGGGCTTCCGATTTTATCCCTTGTATGCTTCGTGTCGCTGCGGAAAACTATTACCCTTGAAGGTGGCTTTATATGATTTTCATTTCAAAAAAGTTGTGTTCTTATGGGATTACTTTTTATTATTATTATTATTTTTTTTAACTCTCCACTTTATTCCCTTGTTCGTTAATTTCTCACATATCTATCCGGTAATAAATCACCGGGGAAGCAGGAAAAGTTCCCAGAGGGATAAAATATCAAGAGCTTCTTTTGTCAACGCTGCCGACCCCGTCACCGCTGTAGCGCCGCACTTTATCATGAATAAATTAAGTTTTTGGTTACTTATTAATTGCAATTGGAAATTTAAATAGGATTAAAATTCTGATTCGAAATATTAGATTGACAAGCAGTGATTAGAAAGTACGGCATTGTGAAAACAGAGCAATTTATTTCCAATTTCGTAATTGTTTACAAATTTCATTCAATACCCAATTTGTTGGCGTATTGAAATTTCAGAAGTGGTTCTGTATATATTTTTGTATCAATACAAATTTTACAAATATTAGTTTCATAATGAAATATTATAAAATAGAGACCGTGTAGATCTGAAGGTGACTGCAAGGATGCAACAATTTATTGTAACTAAAATCGCCTTCACAATGCACCAGGAAATATGAAGAAATTTCAGTAAGTACGGCTTATTCCGTTACATTATAGACGGAAAGTTTCTTAGTCTGAACTTTGTTAATTTATTATTAGTATATAAAAATTACGCAAATTGCTTAACTCAACTGAACAATGTGATCATAATTATAAAACTACATGCTGTATATCATTGTATACATGGATCTTCGACAAGCCACCTTGTTTTCCCACTAATATTGTAGCTGAAAATATATACTATTCCATTATACATAAACCCCACCGTCCCATTCTTTTTGTTATACCGCCAGTAGCCAGCACCCCCTTATCTTTTCACTTCCCTCCCCGCTCCACCCAAATAACACTTCTTTCTATTTTGGGAGTACAGTCCAGACACTCCAGAAATGTAGAGGTTGAGAAATACAGGTAATATCATAAGCAAGTCTTTTTCTATTGTTGCACAGTTGTGTACAAATATTAGTAATGAGCAAACTTCGCTTAAGATATATATATATGTTATTGTATATGAACTTCACTGCTATAGTATGATAGAGAATTATTATAAAAATTAGTGAAAGCAATCCGTAAAAATGTTAAAAAAACGAATAAATTTCTAATAGCAAGATATAATAAAAGTTTTGTGTACATGTATTGGAAAATTATAGAAAGTTAACAATAGAATCATCAATTTATTTATTTTATAATTCCGTTTTCATTTCTGTTTGTTTTCCAAAAATGTTGTAGGCAATTATATTTTCACAAACTGTTTTTAATAATGACCGCAGAAGTAAAATACGTTGTGTTTTAACATTGATACTGTAAATAACAAAGATACAAAAGCAGGAAGTAAAATATAGGAACTGTGGTTTCAAGTCATGCAACATTATATTTGCTTTAACTGCGATAAACTGTGTACAAATGAGCGATGAAACTGTTCAGACAACACAGCTTAACACCTTGTGTTTGCCCATGTTACTTTCCTGAGGACAACCAGTGATCCTCTTCCGTCTTTGTTCTATTGTGTCCAGCGCAGATTATTTTTCTCAAAGAAAGTGGGGGCAACAACCAAACCCTACATTTCTGGAGTGTCGGGACTGTAGGAGCGCACGCATCCTAGTAGACGCTCCATCAAACCCCTTGAAGCGGGGGGGGGGCGTGAAAATGATAATTATGTTAAACAAAATTTAACATTTTTGAGGGAAATGGATCATCAAATGACAACTGAAATTTTTGAGACAGCTTATAAAAAACACTAAACATCTTGTAATGAAAAGATTTCAATGGGGCCCACACGAAAAACATACGTCAATTTACACGATATTTGCGTAGAAGTGGGCCGCAAACGAAGTTATAGTGCCGAGGAAATTAAAAGTCACTTCTCGGTTTTATCTTTTATTACCACTACTTTATTGGAATAGGCTACTAAAAAAGCAAAATGCATGCATAACTACGAGTTCTCGTACAGTAATACGCTTAATTTCTGCTTGTGTAGATCAGCGAATGTAACGATTGCTCTCTGTTGAACGAATGCAGGCGCGGAACCAGGGGGCGTGGGGTCACAGAAAAAAGTAAGAAATAAAAAAAAATGATTTTTTTTTTAAACTTCCTAGAAATCCAGAAAAAAAAGAAATCTTCTAACTAACCTAACCTACGGGGCCCAACATCTTTATCAGTAGTGTAATTTAACTTCTTTTTGTTAACTTTCTGCTCCGAAATCGGTAATATTATAAGTAGAATGGAGTTCCTGTCAATTAGGCCTGCCTTTGTGTAATTATAATTGAACGGTAAAGTAAAATACATAAAATTCTGCGAAATGTGGCGAAGGGCCACACAATAATTCTTGCGCTGCGGGGAGGAGGGTGGTCATCATTTTGGGTTACATCACTGATCCTATAAAACATTGTAATTATTAGTCAGTTTGCCAGTACCGTATATAAGATTCCATAACAAAACGAAAATAAAAGAAATGGAAATGTAGTAATAATATGAACTCATTTCTTTCCATACATCATGGTCCATGATGTGTTTTATTTATAAATAAAATTGTCGTTTTGAATTCTGTATTATCCACGTCCAATTATTGTCCATCATATAATTGTGGAAGGAAACAGGTTGGCAGGGTAAAAAGCCCTAACCTCCTTCATTGTTGTTCACTATTGCACATAATATTATTCACATATAGAAATAGTACCATGGGCATCTGCAGAAAAAATGCAAGCGGGCGCAAGATGGTAGCTGAATCAGTGGCGTATTTTCCTTTGAAATTTGTAGGGTGGGGAGGGGTAAAGTGGGCTACACAAAGGGTTCAAGAAAGGAGTATAAATTTCAATGTGATAATAATGGTGTTTACCCAATCATGAGAGTCCACAGGAAAAAAGTGCAAGGGGGGGGGGGTAAGGAAGTAATAAAGTACGAAGTCGAAGACCTTCAATGCCCAAGCGGAGCGAGGGCGAAAAAATTGGCGTTTTTAATGAGAACAAGTGCAGTTTTTAAGTGATTTTTAGCCTAAATAATGATATCAGAAAGCGAAATTGAAGCGAGGTCGAAAGTTTCCCGTTTATTTTTGCTTTTTTTTGCCAAACAATTGAAAATATTCAAATATTTATCTTCTTTGTCTTTCGACTTTTCTTATCTTTTTTTGGTTACACAAAAATCCAGGGGGTGTAAGTGCCTCGTTGCCTCCCCTCTAGACGCCCATGTGTCCAATGATATAATGCAGTGAAGTATAGACCCAGGAAAATCATGTTCGATCATAGTGAGGTCAAAATTTTTGTTATCAGTGCAAAACATGCAGTTTTAATGCGATTCTTAAAGCATTTTACAAAATATTGTTATTTTTCCCCCTTTTTACAATTTTTCTTCTTTATTTTATCTACGAAATTATGCAACGACGGAGCAGAATGGCTTAGAGATGTCCGTCACCTAACCCCTTGTGGTGCAACCCCTAGTTTTCGTTGAGAATTTACAAGGAAAGTTAATAAGTTTGCCCAAGCGAAGCGAGGGCTAAAATTTTCACGTTTTTTGTATCAAAATATCCAGTTTTAATTAGTTTTGCAAGGACTTTTTTATTTTTATTTTATTTTTTTTTATTTTCAAAATTTCATCTGTAGGCATAGTGAAACATAACTTCCCCAAAATTTGAACGAAAACTGTATTTTTAGATATATGGAACTTTTTTTTGTTATATTTATATTGTATAAGGGGACTCGTACCGTTTCCTTGTGGGAGGGCCCGAAATTTAACGCCATAATATTAAATGGCTCTTTATTGTACAGCGATGTTAGTCAAAGCCTCTCTTCCACATAACTGCATATATTTTACCAGGGAGGGCCAGCGCCCCCTTGCCCCATGTGGACGTCCATGCATAGTACTGTACTGTTTAGAACTTCCCTTTAGTGAGTTATTATTCAAGTATTACTGTAAAATAGTCACAAGTCATTCTAAGAACCAGGGACGTCGGAGCAGGGGGGGCGCTTGCCCCCCTTGATGAAAATCAGGGGGTCAACACCCGCCCCCTGATTTTCACCAGGAAACTTAGCAATGTCCAATTGATTTTACAATATACAGTAAAACATACTTTTATTTTGGTATCATTAAAAGATTTTTTGATCAAAATGTCATAAAAATAAATAAAAATTCGCCCTCGCTACGCTCGGGATTTATTTCACGTATTATTCTCGTCTTTCTCCCCTCACCTTTACCAGGAAATTTAACAAGATACAATTGATTTTACAATATATAGTAAAACGTACTTCAATTGTCACATTGCTCAGATCTTTCGCGATCAAAATGCCATAAAATAATAAAAAATTTCACCCTCGCTTCACTCGGGATTTATTTTACGTAGCATTTTATTCTTTTCCCCTGAATTTCACCAGGTAACTTAGCAAAATGCAATTGATTTTACAATATATAATAAAACGCACTTTAATTTTCATATTATTCTAAACTTTCTTTATCAAAATGTCAAAAATACCAGAAAATTCGTCCTCGCTTCACTCTGCCTTTATTTTACGTAATTTCTTCGTCTTTTCTACAAACTTCAAAGTTGTATTGTGTTTTTAGAAATCTTGAGCTCCGAAATACCCCATTTTTAAAGTTTGACCCAATTATTGCAATATTCTATAACGGCCGATGGATCTTAACTATATATTATACAAGTGGAAATGTTAATCCCCCCCCATGTCCAAAAGAAGTTCCGACGTGCCTGTTAAAAACCTTCCATATTATGAACTGATAATCTTGGATCCACCATCTTGAATACGCTTTCTTTGGACATTGGTATCCTGGTCGGTATACTGCAATACTGTCTCTGCTGCGCAGTATTTGCCTTTACTACAAATAGCAAATGATTGCAGTGAAAACACTTGAGCATGAAATTTACAATGAAGCGAAATTTTAGCCAATTTCGAGATTTTACAACCTTCGATTTCCACGAACAGGAAGCTGATTATTTCGTTATTATCTTGCATATTATGGACAATTTCCAATAGCGTATGCACGTGTGCTAATGTCTGCTGGTAATTATAATGCATGGGAAAATGCACTTGTACATGCAGAATCTATGGATGATATTGTTATACGATATAATGTGGTTTGTTTCTAAAATTCACGGAAATATCTCAATTGTTGAGCTCAGGTACGCAAGTGTTGATTCCATACGTTATTGACGTTTTTAATGACCAAAGAAGAATATTTCAAAACTGACGGAAAGTCGAATATGAGTATTCGCTGGATTCCTAGGTAATAGGTGCGAAGAACCTATTTCACAAATAATTCGCCATTAAAAAAGTAATATGTAAATAAATAAATACATAATTATATTATTATATATTTGTTTCTATACG
>JAQFYR010001435.1:0-10127 GCA_034694985.1 Campodea silvestrii
AGGCAATCTCATTTGTAGGTAGGCGATCTTGAACGTTTTCAACGGTAGTACCAGGAAAACACCACGTAGTTGAATCTAAATCATAACAGGACAGTTCTTCAGAAATGCCTCTTGTTGTGGAGTCACCAATTATTAGGGTTGACTTCTTTATTGGTTTTGCATATGTTGCGGAAGGTGTCGGAGACCTTTTCGTAGTTGACCGTGACGAAGAGGGTGGAAGAGGGGGAGTGTTGTGTCGTATTCGTTTCTTCTTATTGACGAGAGGGGTGAACTTGTTGGTCAGTGGGATGGAATCGCTCACATCTGGAGATTTTTCGGACTGTTGAGAAGAGGCGGGTAATTTACTTTCAGCAGTGTTGTGATATTTCACATCTTCAACTTGCTGCAAACGTTGATGAATTTCATTCACACGATTGGCGAGCATTCCTAATTCACTTTCAGGACCGGATAGAGTCACCAATTTTTGTATTGTAATTTCAATCTGTGGAAGTAGATTTAAAATTTTTCTGGTTTTCATTAAGCATGAGCCGCACACCCAATATGGAATCACTGTGTTTACGGGTAATTTTAATCCTTCACAGCGTTCATGTAGCCATAATTGGCATCCGGAACATTGAATTAATGGCGACTGAGTAGTACCTTTATTTCCAATGCACTCAAGAGAACTGCAGAGAGTAGCCTTATCGACTTTCGAGAGTTTCGTCTTACGCGGTTTTCTGGACATTTTGCAGCACTGTAGAATGGAATGCAGCAGGGCAGTAGAATTTCACACAAAGGAATATGTATAAATTGAATAATATCTAAGTTCAGCACAACGTTAGTATAAAGTTCGAAATCGAAACACAATAGGAACACGTTTACACACATTGTTCGTTAATGCTCTAGCTTTGTTCCGTTCATAATTAAAGAAAACCTCGGAGCACATGTGAGGCACGTCCAACGCGTTGGAGAGGATGCATAAAATCTATGAAGCATATGGTAATACAAAAACTATAATCGACATTTTAGGTGAAAAATTATCGCCTCCTGTGAGACGAGATATCAGTTCAGTACAGTTCAGGCTAGACAGCCAACTTGTCGTTTAAAGCAGGAACGATATGGTAAAGTGCGCATGTTTTACATTTTCTCCTGTGATATGCCCTTATTAGAATTTCAAATTATCACAAAATCATAAGCCAAAACTCTTTTCTGTGCGTCCTCCTAGCTTGCCGACTAACACCAGAGATGGAAAGAAACATTTTATGTGGCGATCAAAATCGGCAACTCTTAAACGAAAGATAATTCAAATTGAATTATGGAAAATAAACCTTCTACAATCCCTATGAAATATTTTATAATTTTCACAACAATTTAGATTTAAATTAACGCTGATTATTAGCGAATTCACTGATAATTTCCTGGCTTGGTCCACGTCTATCCCATTACACTAAGCACATGTTCGCATTCACACTGGAATGGGTAATATAAACGAATATATTTAAACAACTCTACATGTCGAGTCTCGCTTTAACATATTTTGATACTTATCTACAATATTCATTTTCCATGTCTTTTTCTTGAATTGCATCAGATCATCTTATTGCTTTAACATTAACGTTTGTAATTATCACTGGTAGAAGCCACGCTAAAATATATTATAATAACTGTAACAGTAAAACAGCAATGAAGAGAAAATACATGTTTATTATTTTCTTGCGTGTTGGGAAGAAACTCTGAATTAAAAAAAACACTTTGAAAAAAATACAGGCCTACAGCAAAATGTGCATATCGAAAATCATTCAAAGAGCATTTTTAAATATATTGCAAGTGACAAAATATTACATTTAAAATAAAGCTTCCTGGTACATGTCGGTACTGGTACCTATAATTTCGTATTTACAGTAGAAATTAATTCGAATAACTTTAAAATTATATTGTACAATAAACTACTTTATTGATAATGTTCTTTAAATAAAATCAAGCCTTGTAAAGTTTCCTGGGTCAGTGTGTTCTTCAGGCTCTGTTAATGTGTCCCGCAATTGAAAATAGCCGTTCCACACTTCTTGAATACCCTGGAATGGCCAAGTAAAACTAAAGATTTCTTAACTTCGGAAATGTGTCTTTATTTGCCATCCAATATGTCAAAGGACATGGGCCGGTGTAACATTCTTCAAGAAGATATTCGTCCAGTTCTATTGATTCTCGTGTGCGCATTGTGTTCTTTTTTAGGTAACCGAAAACTGATTTTCGAAGCACGGGAGCTTCGCTATTTGTTACTTGACTCACTTCCGCGGTAACTGCACTAGTTGTGACTTTTCATTCTAGCCGTAGAATTGCTTCTTCTCTGGATAATTGAAGGAGATTCGCAGTGTCTCCAAATGGACCAGAGTAGTTTATCTAATCAACTGACCCTTGAAATATCATGACATGTTGTATTTGTAGAGAATTGATCTCTGAAAAGCATACGAAAGGAAATTATTTTGTGTTTGTTTTTATTCTCACTGTGTGATTGAACATTTCCTTACATCATATTGCATTAATTCCATAAACAGCTCGTAGTATTCGTTCTTAAACGAACCAAATATATCAATATAAACTATTGAATTAATAGTAACAGTTGAATTTTAGACTAGAAAATGGACTGTTGTCAACAATTTTTATTATTAACCCCATATCGAACACCGTCATCACAGCGCTGGTACCATTGGCACCCATTACAATTTCCAACATATTTTATTTTTTGTTCACAATATCATTTTTAATTGACTAAAAATAATTTAATATATTTTAACGTAATTTTTGGACTGTACAAAAATTATAACTATTATAATATATTTATTCAAAATGTATATAGCCTATAACAAGATGATTTTACGGTAGCCAAAAAGAACGTTTTTTTTATTATTCAGTTGCCCCTTCGTAACTTAGACACATAAATTAAAAAGAAAATATTTCCGAAAGTCCACACTTCATTGCATGCACAAACAACAGTGAAATGTGTCCACTTGGCAGTGTACATTTGACACACAATCAATTTAAGTTCAATTAATTCTTACCTGATCATGAATTGGAATTGTACTGGGGACATTTTGCTCCTTTTTATTTTCATCCAATGGCAATTTAGACAGAAATGTAACGTGGATATTCGAACACCATGGTTTCTTCGATATGAATGTTTTGCATAATTGGATATGGATCCACTCCCGTGACGTCAGGAAAGCAAGTTAAACAGACTTCATAATCTTCATCATCATTGAGCTCTGTATGAATGAAGATTCTTACCTCATACAGCTTTGAGATTACTTCTAGTTCAACAACAGTAATACCTACATGATTTAAAAGAATAAAAGTATTTGATATATGTGACTGGTCCTGGGAAAAGGTACCTAAACGATGAGACCTTCGATTTGGAGTTAGCATCATTTTCGTATTCAGCATGAAGACTTGAAGAGACCTTTCATTTGCAGTTTGAATCACACTGCTAGATATATTTTGTACCACGGAACAGAAAATGTTGTTTTTGAGTAAAACCACTTTGAAATTTTCATTTGCAAAAAAAAAACTGAATTCCTTGTTATAAAATCAATAATTACCTTACTATTAACAAAAAACAAGTATTTTTGCAAGAAACACTTCCAAATCAGTATTTTTCACACTTAAAAAATAATAAATACCAGTTTTAGCTTAGTACAAATGCTTTAATACAGAAATGTTGCCATAAGAAAAAATGACTAATACACTGATTGTTTTCAGATTAAAGAAAAACAAAAAAACAATGAAAGCAAAAAAAAATAATAAATTCTAATATTTATGAAGAAATGCTGAACAAATACACTTTCAGAATTACTTTTTTCTTTGCTTTTTGGTAACTGGTCTTTTCATTTTCAATGTTGCACGTCGTTTTGACCGAGTACGGAGGGATGGTACTGATGGATCATCTACGTTCTCACCATTAGGATCATCTGGATCAACTTCTTGGGACTCGTGTGGTAATGGATTATGACTAAAGTCTATGTGTGAAATTAATACTTTGATAGATTGAAAAGAAACTTCGCACACAAAGCATTTAAACATACTCAGACTATATGGAAATACAGCATGTAACTTATACGTTATACTAAACTAAGCATTATTTGTCATAGCTTACTTAACATCAACAATTGAGCTATTGACAACAGAATTTTTTTTATCAAATTTTGATGTGTATTCGACTACTCGTTTTAAATTTACTGAACAAACAGCCACACTAAATTACATTCAGGCGGGTAGTGGGCATTGAAAACAAAAAAAATATTTTAAAACAGATATCCAAAGCTTTGAGAATACTTTCAACTTTGAAAATAAGAGAATAAAATATTACAAAAATATCAGCAGTCTTCTGAAAATATAGTTGTCATTATTATTGCAAAGCTCACCAACAATTATACGTGGCTGACACTGCATATACCAAGTTCACGTAGTTTATTATTCCTTTGTTCTGGATCTTCCTTAATATCGGAAGCATTCTGAAAAAAATAATTACCAAATTAGTTATTTCCACGTATCCACATTTGGAACGAAGTTTGTGTCAAATCAAATGGAGTTGAGACAAATTTCTAATATAAAGTAGAGGTAAAAATAACGTTTGACCTAAATTTTACTGATTACACCGAAATTCAACATGATGACCTTCGTTTTATAAATGACCGAGTAGGTCGAAATCGTGGAACTTGATCTTTTGTATAATTATCCAGGTGGCCTATGGGACGGTACTTTATAGATGCATGCAGGATGAATGACAACGTGATTTTGATTCATTGCATTCGTTTAGGTGTCACATCTATAAATATGTTCAAAATGCAATGGATGTATTGGAAAATGAAGCAGTAATAGTTACAAAGTAGGATGCTAGGATTGATGTTGTAGATTCTGATAGTGATAATGAAATCAGTATTACTGCTGAGTTAGTTCAGTCTGAATATTGCAGTTGGGCAGACTTAAGAAGTTATATGTCGGGTTCCCTTTAAAAATTATTCAGTATTAAATGACATCAATGATCGTTATTGAAGGAAATTGGAGATGACGAAGTTCCTTATGTAAATCACTGAATGTTCTATAACAGCATAACTGGCAGCGTAAATGCACCGAATAATAGTCGATATTCAGTGAAGAATTTTTTTTCGTTATCTGCAACTCATTTACTATTAGTTTACCGTCAGCCCATGTGGTGGAACCCAGCACAACATTTTCTCGGATAATTTCTTCAAAATGTTGTGAATTTTCTTGTTATCAGGTACTGTGGCGTAAAAGATGTCTCCGGTGCTTTTAATTATCCCAGCCATGACCCATTGAAACCTAAATTAACGATCTGTACCACAGAGTTAATACCTCCTATCATGGTAGGTTTATTCTGGACAAAATACGAAACAACATCAGTCCTTATCATTTTCAACAGTTTACAAATTGTTGTATGACTGGGTACTTTACCGTCATAGTTGAGGCAATTCGACAATTGTTGATACGAAGTTATTCGCATAGAATAATTAAAAAGAAAAATTATAATTTTCTTGTAGCGTAAACGAGACTGCTCGCAAAATGTACCTCTGTTAATCGAAACTATACATCGGAAATTATTATAATGTCTGTTGTTACACTTGGCAATATGCCAAAAAATATTAAAAAGTTAATTATCACGTTTATATCATGAAACATGTTGCTGCAGGTTGGCCTCAGTGAAATTGATAAGATTATCAACATTAAAATTTCCTGTGATCAGATCAATGATCATTCTGTGAAAAATATTTAATAATCTAAATATACAAAAGCTTACTGATAGTTAATATTCTTTTACATACGGTACCTTACACATATGGATGCTTCCTTCAACTTTCATAACAAGAGTATACGGTAATGTGAGTAGTCACAGTTATTTGAAAAGTTTGAAACATGCACTTTTATACTATTTTCCTTTCTCTCATAAGCCACCCATTTTATTTACAAGCAGAATGAAAAAACACATGACATGAATTATTATTTTTTAAAAGATTTAACAAGTTGCTGAAAAGAAACATTTCATTTGAAACAAATTATTGCAAATGACATGAAAAATACAGCAATTTATGAAACATCTCATTTGAAACAAAGTATTTGCAAATAACATGAAATATACAATCGGGCTTCAGAAAATCACACAGCACCACCACTGCACTAATAAAAACCAATCAAGATATCGCAGATGCTGTAGATGAAGGAAAAGCCTCAATTAATGTCTCGATCGATTTCTCTAAAGCTTTCGATTCAGTTGACTACGAAGTTCTATTTAAGAAATTTACCACATTGGGGTTCTCTAGTAGTGTTTTGTTCTGGTTGAGCAATTACCTGCTGGATCGGTCCCAATGTATTAAATACAATGGAAATACTTCATGCTGGTTACCGGTCAAGAAAGGTGTTCCTCATGGATCCATTTTGGGACCTTTATTTTTTCACTATATTTATAAATGACGTACCAACAGTTCTATCCTATTCCAAATGTCATATGTATGCAGATGACGTGCAACTTCTTATATCATTCACCCCCACTGCTATTCGAGAAGCCGTTTATTCATTGAATGAAGATTTAGTTTCTACATTACAATGGACAAACACAAACAAACTGAAAATAAACGCCAGAAAAACACAAGCCATACTCCTTGCAAACCAAAATCATCACACACATTTCAACAATTATGGGGATAATTTGCCAGCACCAATAATATCAGGAATTCCTATTCAATATTCAGAAACAGTAAAGAGCCTAGGAGTTATTCTAGACAACAATCTAGCAGGAAATGCACACATAACATACGCATGCAAAAACGCACTGTCTCGCCTCCGTTACTTATATCGTTTTAAAAATCTATTAAACATTGATATTAAGAAAAAAACTAATTGAAACAATTATCTTCCCAATCACTGAATATGCTGTGATCAGTTTTGGTAAACTATCAAAGAAAAAATCTGATCAAATTCAAAAAGTCCAAAAGGCAGCTGTACGGTTTGTTCTAAAAGTTCCCAAATATTCTCACGTTACACCATTTAAAGAATCACTCAATTGGTTAAATATGGAGGCACGCAGAATTACTTCTCCTGTCTGAAATTTTGTTTTAAATTGTTTGAGTATGGAATTCCAGAAAGCGTTAACAATTTATTTCAGTTTTTTCAACATACGTACACCACTCGAGCAGTAAACAGTAAGATGTTGGTAATACCAAAGTCAAGAACCGCCTTTCATAGTACATCCTTTTTAGCGGAAACAAAACGCCTTTGGAACGATTTACCGCCTGAGCTAGCTCTTGAGGATAAAACCGTGTTAGTTTCGAAAATATGGACGAATGATTAAACTAAATTTGAACATGAAAGTGATATTAATTAGGTTAATATAGCAATTGAATTTATTTTCAGTCAAAAAATAAATAAAATACTTATTTCCAGTTCATTTATTTTCAGTAAAAAAATACGAAGCATACGAAACAGCAAATATGTAGTCTCATATATTACACATTTTCTTATAGTTGTGTAAATGTTCAGATCAGTAATATATGTTACTTTTTAAACAGGGAAAGAACCATATTTCAAGTTATTGATTATTAGAATAAATATTAAATAATCCATTCAAAATACTTTTAGAAACGTCCAAGATGTAAGTGGTGAAGTGTACTCAGCACCGAATACAGCGATCTCCTAAATCCACATACAAAATCACGATCAACATGAATCGAGAAATGAAGTGCCAATTTCTGGATCTAGGATTGTAGTCGATCTTGCCGAGTTTGTCCAGAACATTAGAAATATCGAGAAACATTCTACACAGTGTCTACACGGTGGTGCATTCATTCATACCGGTACATCTCACGTCAGATTGTCATCAGTTCTACAATTTCAATGCTCTCAATCCAAGTGTAAGGAGTTTGTTCGTATTCGCACAACTGAAGCTGCTGCTGCTGTGAACATTGAAGCTGTTTGGGCTGCTATTAGCGTCGGCATGGGATTTTCACAGAGTGAAGAGTATTTTAGTGTGCTTCAGTGCCCTTTCATGAGCAACACCACTTACCATAAATACGAAAACCGAATAGGTGAGCTCATGCAAAATGTGCAATCTCAATCTATATCCAAAGCAATTGAAGAAGAGAAGAGGTTGGCTATAGAAAGTGGAACTGTAAATAAAGACGGTACACCATGAATTACAGTAGTGGTTGATGGAGGATGGTGCAAAAGAAGTTACGGGCACGGATTCGATGCCAATAGTGGCGTTGCCGTAATTATCGGAGAAACAAAAAAGTTATTTTCGCAAACGTTGGAAATAAGTTGTGTATGATCTGCAAAACTAATGAACGCAAAGATGTATTATTAGAACACAACTGCAATTCCAATTGGCATTCCTCGTCTACTTTGATGGAGGCAGATATAATTGTGGAAGCTGTGCGCTGGTTGTTTGAAGAACATTCCATCATATGCAATAACTTCATCGGAGATGGTGACTCTTCGGTTATGCAGAAGATTCGCCAAAATGTCCCATTTTGCTTAACAACAGACGTGACGAAAACAGAGTGCGCGAATCATGCTGTTCGGCGATACAGAACTACACTCTGTACTATTAGTAACAATACTAAGGCTTTTCCGAAAAAAGATGGAGTTGCTGCAAGAAAACTGTTGAAATCAAAAATAGAGTATATATCAAAGGAAGCTAGACGGTTAATAAAAGAAGCAGCTGGATCAACCGAACATGATAGAGCTACACGTCTAAAACACGATCTTGGTAATCTTCCCTTTCACGCATTTGACAGCCACGAAACGTGTAGTGACGAATGTGAGTTCAAAAGTTCTACGGAAGATTCACAATCTTCGGAAGAAATTCAGATTCTTAAAAAAGTAAATATGCTACAATCCATTTGCGAATGTACCCTTCGCCTTGGTGCACATTCCGATACGTTAGCAAAAAATAAAACTAGTAATCTGGCGGAAAATGTTATGAGTATTGTCGTAAAATATATCACTGGTAAAAGAGTGGACTATTCCAAAGGACAGAGCTACAGTAGACGTATTTTAGCATTCCGTAGACGTATTTAGCAACTTTCCGGGTGGAAGATGACACAGCGAATTGTACCAGAAACTGCACAAGAAAAATCCACGTTCGCCCATGGTTCGGTTAATACTTAAAAGAAGTCGAACTTTATTGCGAAAATAGTTGTATCTTGAGAGGAAAAATAATGGTGACGTCGGAAACTCATCCAAAGAAAACCAGCAGAAAAATAAGTCGAATCAAGCTGATTTGGATTACGGCAAGACTGATGCCATGGACGAGCAAATGAAATCCCTCACTGAAAATTCCATAACAAGAGAGCAATCCAACTGTTCTACGTGGAAGGAAGAACGACGAAAACGAATAACAGCGTCGAATACTAAAACCGTTGTTTGTCGACGAGCTACAACTTTATCTGCAAAATTAGTTAGAAACATCTTGTACCCAAAACAGTGTAGAAGTCGAGCCATATCTTGGGGATTGATACACGAAGCTACGGCGAGAAGAAAATATGAAGAAATGTACGATGTTGAAGTAAGCGAGTGCGGTCTATTTATTGATATAAATCACCCGTTCGTTGCGGCTTCTCCAGACGGTATCATTACTTCAAGTAGTGATTGTAATGAACCATATATCCTGGAAATCAAATGTCCCCTACAATGGCAGATATAGTTCCTCAGTTGATGAAGCTATCGCAACTGCACCGCATTTCCCTCTCTGCAAGGATGAAGACGGAACATACTATCTGCCAAAAAATCACCGGTATTATTACCAAATACAAATCCAATTGCTGTGCACGAACTTGACAAGATGTGATTACGTTGCGTATATTGTGAAAGAAACTGTTGTTGTCACTGTGTACCGAGATGAAGTGCTTTTGAAAGATGCCATTGAAAAGTTGAAATTGTTTTACATGGACTGTGTTCTACTAGAAATCGTAGATTCCCGATCACATAGTGGATTACAACTTCGACCCCATCGTGCATACTAGAAGCTCGACGTAAAAAAGCGGCGAACTCAAAACTGAATGAGAAACTTAAATTAAAAACACGAATTTGCCAGTCTCTGTACGTTTATTAACGTTTCAACATGTTTCGCAACACTGTTGCAT
>JAQFYR010001436.1:0-10126 GCA_034694985.1 Campodea silvestrii
CTGACATATATCCTAAAAATTATATGAAAGTAATCAAAATATGCTAAAAAATACAGTGAGACTCACAGGACCGTATAATGTAATCCTTATTAACATGAATCTACGAAATTGAAACTTAAAGTGTGTTTGTCATTCCGATTTTTAATGAGACCTTTTTCTTTAAAAAAAATCGCTATCATTTCGAGTTTAATGAGGCCCTCTAAACCTGCTGCACCCTGATGAGGCTCCAAATCTTAAAAGCGCCACTGCTCATGCTCCCTTCAAGCACGCTTTCCCATCCAATGTAAACGTATGGCATAAGTCAGAAGACAATATTTTCAGTTATTCACTATAAAAGTTCATCAAAAGATAATATCAAATTTTGAAAAGAATAATAAGCAATAAGCTTGATCGATTATGATGTATCACAATGTATTAATTTTTTAAAACTATTCTAAATTAACAGGCTATAGCTTATCAAATCATGAATATATTGCTTTATATTATATTTGTACTCCTGACGCTTTCTTTTCTTTCATTGATGGCACGTATCAACTTCTTTTTCAGTCCAAGTGTTAAACGAAGACTATCTACATCTTCATTTGTAAAGTCCAGGAGGGTTTCCAGGTCAATATCTTGTTCCATTAACTGTGTTTCTAGCTTCAGAAGACCTTGTTTTTCAAGAAATTGATGTAGATCCTCCAGGGGTTCATCACCTGTTAAAATTTTGAAGATAAAGGGAATGAATTAGTAAATAAAGTATCATTAATACAAACAATTATTGAGAAAGTATAAAATTGTCTGGAATTTTTGTGAGATCTAGCCTACAATGTTTTGGTTTAAGCATGTTGCTATACCAAACACACGTCTTACGCAGCTGTGAATTGTATACTTTACTTTGGATTATCTTGAAACAGTAGGTATTCAAATGCTTCATCTGCTGATTAGTGATTCTTAATGATTTACGGTATAGCAGGATAATTAGCTAGTACAGTATATATTAGCACTTTACAGTTTATACAGAATATTATGTTTCTTTCTCCATTTCCTCTAGCATACAAAAAATACAGACACCTGAATATCTCTTTCGCAACGGCGATTTTCGTAGTGCCGAAAGATCTCCTAGTTTTATTAATATCGCGACCATCTAAAAGTTATTAAAAATATGCTACTGATTTTTCGAAACTTTATATTACTCAACAATAATTGAATTTTTTAATCAGTATGAAAAAAAGAAACAACCTGAAAAAAACTGTTGGTTGTATCAAATCATAGCAATACTTACAATCACAGTTTTCTTCAATATGTTGTAGCGTCACATCGACGTCTTCTGATTTATGATTCACTAGAAATAAGAAATGTACAGATTAGATTTATTTCTTGTAATAACTGCAACTCACATGAATTAGTCAATTCAAACAATTCGAGAATATTCTGAGAAATAGAATCACTAAGTTACTAATGATCCCTTTTGGTGTACGATATTATTTGCTGATAGTGAAAATCGAAAATGGCAATCTGCTATGTTGTTATTATTGCTGATAGTTAAAATGAGTTTCTACAGTAAAATACTTACACGGGTTCTCTAAATGAAATTTTACAAACGTACACAGCAGCTACAAAGCAGTCTATGAGATGTTCTACGACTCCTCTGCGTGCGTTTGTAAAACCTCACCTAAAGGGCTGTAGCTAATTTTGCCGATGCCAGAGCTTCGATACACTATCTGGTGAGAGTTTTTGTAAGCACTAGTTAACGGATTAGTTCGTATTGGTTACCTGCGGTGCAATTATGAGAATGATGGAAAATAGTGAAAATGAAACTCCTATGAGGAATAGCAACAGATATTGTTGTGTTCCACTCTCCAAATCGAAAGGGACACTGTCACACTGGCATTTGACCAATAGTTCTGCACTGTTACGAATTTTTATCAGTCATCCATCCTCCATGATGGGACTACACAGCGTCGCCTATAGGACGTTGACATCGCGAATAGCAAGTCTTGTTAACGCTTTCCAGTGGAGACGCACCATAACAGTTGTTCAGTTTGCAATAAATCATAACTAAGTTTACCTTCTTAAACAAAACAAAATGAGCTTTAAAACTTTATTTAACCAACTGAGGATTGTGACTTTAAAACAGAGTTTACTATTTAACATGTAGAAGTCGTCATTCACAGTTATACGTACTTATATTATATAAAAAAAACTATACATCGTGTAAGAGACAGTATAGTCAACTATACGGACCAACTATTGTTTTTGTTTGTAAAAATTGTAATTATTTTAACTTTCATTCACTTGAAGAAATTTTCTGCTCAAGTAGTGTAAGTTTTTATTTCATTTGCTTCGTTTCATTGAACTTTTTATTCTGCTTTGTTTTAATTATTGCGTAATTACTTTTGAAAAATATTGTACTTAATTTCTTCAAAACACCTGATAGTGTCTCTTTGCAAATCATCGAAGAACTGCAAGGTGTTAATTTCTGAATTATCTTGCAATATCTAACGTTTGCATAATTGCAATATCTAACGTTTGCATAAAAAGTCTTAATTTACATCTAAAACTATACATATGGTTAGAAATGTAAACTTGGAAACAAACCACCCATTAACAGAATATATTTTAAACCACACGTTAAATATTTTCTTCGGTGAAACAATTAAAATAGACTGTAATATTGTGGTTGTTATACCTATTGCAATTTCCCTTGAAGTTTCTGAACCATCTTCTCCAGATTCTTGCAAAGAAATTGTAGATGTGTCCTCTTCAGTCCTAACTAAATGTGGAGCAACTGAGGAATTATTGTCTTCGATGATAATTTGTTTCTGGGAGTGGGAGGGAACCACTGAAAGAAATATGTTGTTTCAGAAAGATATGGTAATTATGCGCCTGATTCATTCTGATTAAAAAATAAATATATAAAATTAATACAATCCAACAATAAGGACCTTATTCTACTGGTAAGATTCACTTATTAATAACTTTTTTCAGTTATCAATGAATTTACTGTTATTTGTACGTTGTGATCAGATCCCACGTTTCCAGGTATGTTTGGGAGTTCAGATTAGCATGAATTATTTTCGCCTATAATCTACGTATACTGTTTCCAGCATTCTAAAATTGAAAATTATCAACGTAGAAGTTAAAACTGATTCACTAGGTGATAAAGTCAAATAATATTCATATCTTCTTTTCCAGTAATTTTGATACAAATCAATTACGTCACACACTGTTCAAAATTATTAACTCCAAAAGAAAACATACAACATCTAAACAGTCATTCGTAAACAAAGGCATCAAATGTTGGAATTCACTACCGAAGCATATTTATTTAGAAACATTCAATCTTTTAGGAAGGCCATTGAAGTTACTTGTAGCCTGCCTATCACTGATTTTTAAATCTTCACACATATATATTATAACTACCGTAGATTTAGAGATCCTACCATAATCATTTTCTATATTATTAATATCATAGTTATGCACTGTGTTCGAATTCATGGATTAGACTGTTTGAAGACGTCCAAAAGTGGTCATATAACTGAAATATCGCAGTCCCATTGGACGATCACCGTCTAAAAGGAGGCGAGAAGCTGCCTTGCCTTGAAATGGAACACACCTACAGATTTAGGTTTCCAAAATGTTTCTGCATTTTACTTAGGATTATGCTTAGTTGGGAGTTCGAGCATTACACCAGTTTTTCTCTATTATGCATGACATCCTTCATCTGGTAATTGAAAATAATGTATGACTTGCAGTATTTCTTGACCAGAAGGAGCGGTAAACTTCACAGTTCTATTGTAATTTCAATGTCATACAATAAACTCTATTGGAAAAGTATAAATATATTAAGCGATTGTGTCTTCCAATTTAAAGTAAGGGACTTTTTCTTTTATACGTTGAAAATTTAATTTTTCCATAAAGAATATAATGTATTCAAAACACTGAGCTTCGAAGTGTCAGATATTATAAAAATTAGTATGAGTCTACCACATTACAAAAGCTCGCATGCTAGTGTGTGCGATATTACAAAAAATAATTATTAGTACCGTAAATCTTATAAGACTTTAAAAGAAACAGAATACGTGATCTATGCAGTTGTTTGGTGTGTTGAGGATTTGGCAACTCAAGCTTATTGCACACTCCATTTATTACTATAGTTTCACTCCTTTTATTACTAGTTTCACTCCTTTTATTACTAGTTTCACTCCTTTTATTACTAGTTTCACTCCTTTTATTACTAGTTCGGTACCTAAACTGTTTACTCGATTAGTCCTCGTGTAAATTTGCGTTGCACTCGAAAATGCAGCAGATATTTGCACAATGTATAAAGAGGTTGGATACCGAATTAAATTATTACCATTTTCAATGTCACCAGGAATTGCTTGTTGCTGCGCTAAAATTGTTGCAGAATCCATTTCTGAGATTGGTTGCTGTGTTAACATCACTGCAGTAGAAACGACTTCTGGGATTGGCTTCTGCGCTAGCATTGTAGTAGAAACGACTTCTGGAATTGATTGTTGCGGTAAATGTGGAGAAAAACCAATGGCACCCATTCCGTGTTGTTGAGAAAGACCTGGCGCATCTAGAAATAAAGTTATACACATACAATGTTTCTGAGATTATTCAATTCAATTACTGTTCTTATGAGAATACAGAGCGATACAAGCAACAGGTATTTTCTTAAAGATGTCCGTGAAGGTGAAGTTTGTCGTAGTACACTAGAATTGCAGAGCAGTGATAACTGTGTTATTTCTAATTAATTCAAGTTGGGGCACATCAGTTAGCTCCTAAAGTTTAGAACTGTCCCACAAAACTTTGAAGACACGTGACATATTTTAAGAGATCCGAAAAGTTATTCAAAACAGTGTGGAAGTAATGTGGTTTATGTTAAATAATTTATTGGTATCTTTGCACTGCGGGAAGAAAATTTACAAATTTATAAAAACATAAATCGAAATTCGTTATTACTTCTTATTGCTCACGTGGGTAATAAAAGTACTGTGACTGAAATCGAAGCTATAATATGACTTAAACGTCTGAATATTATACTCCAAGTTTTGACTTTCAGAAATGAAAACTCAATACTTCCGATAAAATTAATGGTAGGGCTTATACTTCTAATCCAAGAGAAATGAAGTTCAAAAGTTTTGTATATTTTTGGCACAAAGACGCAATTTTTAAGAATTTCAGAGCAATCTTGTAAATTGAAAAAGTAATTAGCTATTTTATTTTTATTTTTACAAGGAGAGGGAGAAGTCCAGGGCTATGGCAATTTTTCCTTTTATTCCATGAGTGGAGAGTGGAGGCGTCACTGCAACTGCACTTTCTTGTTCCTGGTTTCATACTTTAATTTTATTATTAAAATATCAATGTCATAAAGTGTAGCAGTGTTCCAAAACTTTCTCAAATTGAATTTCAAGAATATTGTATTTTTGGCCTTCGCCAACCTACGCTCAATCCCATTATCTGTATGTAGAGAAGAGTATGTGCACTCAATTGCATGAAAGATTAATTTGAAAATGTAAACAGGTTTATAGTATTTTTTGAAAATGTCAGAAAACTAGTATGAAATATTAGAAAGCAATAATCTGTTTCTCCCTTGAAGAAGCTATAAAGTTGCGAATGTGTAACACAATTTTAGGCCCTTGTTTTGCCTCACCCGGAAATGGTGTAAATCCTGATACTCAGGCAATGTTTACACTATTTTAATATGAAATATAAGGCACTACTTTTCATGTAAATGGTTCCATTTTAATGTGAAATGACCCTACAGTTCAGTATTCATCAGCTACCCTATTGAGACAAAATCAGGGCGATGTTAGCATTTTTTGGTAAACGAATATTACCTCTAAACTAGTAGAATTCCTATTATTACAAATTGTTATTTTAATCTAATCATCTTCAGTGTGATATTCCAGACAATGCCTTATATACGACTTTACTAAAGGGTGAGATTTGCCTATTAGAATTTTTTGTGCTAAATTATATATGAATAAGCTTTAGTGAAGCGACAACCGACAAGTTTTTTTTAGTCAAACTATGCTATTTTTATATTGCTTTTCGGGAAATTTCAACTAAACTTTCGTCACTTTCTCTCTTTTTCCATTTTTTTTCTGTTCTGTTTTGAACCCCTAAACTCCCCTTATATACTGCCTTCATTCTAGCTACTATATAGAACCTGGTTCGAACGTGAATGCTACTGGTGTACACACAACATTTTGTATAATATATTGGTTAGCAATGTGTTTAAATACTGTCTTTCATTCTTTTTCCCAGTATTCAAAAAAGTCTCATAATAGATTTGCACACTGCCAATATACTCACAACACTTCAAATATCTGAGGTCAATACTTTCTTTATAAGAATAAATTGTTCTACGTTTTCCAATGAAGTACTGTATGCAGGGCCGTAATTAGCCTTGTGAGGCAGGCAGCTCAATGCGCTGGGACCTCCACTCGTAAGTCTGTTTTTGGAGCATTCATATTAATATAAAGAACGTGAATGATAAGTTGAATTTCTATTCCTTCTGGAACACATAAGTGGTTCTTTGTAGGTAACTATATCGCATACAAACCTTTGAAAACACGAATACTTTCCAAGCGGAAAAAAAACATGTAGGCCTACTCATTTACCTGCTTTGATTCAAGACTTACTTAAAGCCAATTGGCCGACCATCCCACAGAATGCTGAAAATAAAGTTGAAGAAAGTTTATTTTAAATGATTCTTCAAATAAACTACTAAAAATATTTCATTTGCCGAATTCTTTACTTACATATACATATTTGGCATCAATCAAATATAACTTAAAATTACAAAGAGCAGTTGCTGATCGACATACAAGAAATTACCTCGGAATCAGCAATTAATCTTAATTTAGCAAAAAAAAAAAAAAAGAGCAATTATAGCAAAAAGAATCAGCAATCGACATCATAAAAAATTACTCTGAGGCAGCAATTACCACAGAAATTTCAACAATCATCTCAAAGAACGAGTTGAATCAAGCTGTATCATCCTTCCCCAACAGACTGTTAATATTAGAGGAAGAAAATGGCTGCCATTTTGAACATTTATTATAACTTTTTTTCGTTCCTGAATAAATCCCATGTTGTTACAAATTGATTGATATCAAATATGTGTTAATGTGTAAGTAATTACTTATTAAAAATTAACCCATTGGTTAAAAGTCTAGTGACTTTATAATCAGGGTGATTATGTTATATACATGTATTTATGTTTACCATCCAGAAAGAGAACACATCAATGAAAGAGACGATACCATCCTCAGATATTCAGTAAGGATTTTTTTCTGTCGGGTGATCGAATCACTGCGAATGTCGATAGTATTCATACAGTAACTGTACCGCCCCTCGAATCACCTCTACGCTATTCATCTACTACTGCTAAACAATATCAGTTTTCGGAGGTTTGGTGGCATGTTTTTGCTGAAAGTGAATACTTGTACTATAAACAAGTACTATATGAAACAATTTTAAGTGAGGAATTATTCATTAAAGTTTGGGACAATGGATATCAGTGCAAAATATCTACTTTCTCATGTTAATTCTCAAAAGAAAAATATTTTCCTGAATATTTTTAGCAATTATAAATATTATAGGCATTGCCGTAATATACAACAGGAATGCGGTAGGTGGCGGAGGGGCAAGCACCTGAGGGACTCTTCGACATTAAAGACATTGTAGTTTGTAACAAATTAACAAGTTTTAAAATATTGTAATGATGCCTGTTAATAACAAACCTTAATTTACTAAATAACAAGTTTTAGTTTATTTATTCCACGCAGCCTACATTTTTTATGGGGAAATTTAATTCTAAAAGATGGCATATACGTGCAAAACCAGATAAATAAAAATAATTCTGATTTAATACTTTAGACACATCGATTGTTAGTGAAAAATTCATTAAAAGTGAAAATAAACATCCACGAAAGAGCAATCAATTATTTTCACGTGCTTACGATCAAAGTTAGAAAACTGAAGTCTCAAATAAACATGATTCTTCAGAGTATTTATATATTCCACTAGTTCTGAATAGTTGCGAACCCAGCAGCGCCTGATATCCAAGTAATTGGATCCAGCGAAATTAATTTTGATACTTGAAAAGCAGTAACGTCCGAGCGAAGCGAGGCCAAAAACAAAAAAAACTGTTTTAATGGGATTTTTAAAAAATAAATATCTGAGAATTTATCAAATTTTTTCCATTCTTTCCCCCCTTTTCCTTTCCGTTTAAGCTCATACATGTATTGTCAGATATTTAACTATATTGTAATTTGCAAATTGGTGCTATAGTGCGTAGCTACTTTACATCTTAAATCCTAAATAAAAACAGAGCAACATAATGCGTATAAATCTACACTCACAGTTGAAAGCTCCTGCTAATCGTGCACCATCTTCTCGTCTTGCTTCTTCAACCATACCTAAGTGCTTCATCAAAAGTTTACGTTCTTCTAGTAGTTTTTCATCTTTCTCTCTTTCACGTTGCAACATTACGTTTAGTTCTCTGTCCCTCTTTTCTTCAGCTTTTTCTCTTTCTGCATCTTTGACCTTACTCACAGTCATGAACATTTCCTGATCTTTTGCCCGAAGTTCTTCCACTTTCAGTTTATCGGCTTTCAACAATTCTTGTTTCAACTTTTCATCTTTTAGCCTCATTTGTTCTTGTTGTTCTTGAATCAGCATTTGTTTCTGGTGTAGTTGCTCTTTCTCTTGCATCTTTGTTTCTGCGCGCTTTATTCCTTCTTCGTGTAGTTTCTGCTGCTCCACATTTTTACTTTGTAGTTCCAATTCTCGTTGTTGTGCTACTTCTTTCAGTCTGGATAATTCCTTCTCTTTCTCCAGATTTTTTAAAGTTTCGTTTTGTAGTTTGTTTCGGGCTTCTTCCTGCTCTTTCCTTCGAGTTTTTTCAAATTCGGATGTTAGGTTTTCTTTGTCCTTATTTGCTTGATCTGTCACCTTTTTGACAGCATCATGTTTATCGTTTTCAGCTTGTTGTTTTTGGACCTGAAGTTTTAAGTCAGCGTTTTCTTTTGCGCTTCTTATTCCGTCTTGTTTCTCCTTTTCTTTTTTCGCCAGTTCATTTCTGCGCTTTTCTTCTTCTGCGTCTTTGGTTTTCTCGACTTCTTTACGCATATGATCCTCGGAGCAGTATCCAAACCATGACGCCATTTTGTGCAACAAACTTCCCTGAAATGCAAAAGATAGGAAAAACACATAATTTTGGTTCTCAAAGAAAGTCGGAATGATTAAATTATTTTTGGCAATCAAAACATCTGTAAAATAGTTGTTATTCAGGTTAGGATTATGATTCTGAGAAGTTAAGAATGCAGTTACGAAACATTATACAGGTACTGGAAATATTTATATTTCTCATTTAAGGGAAACAGTAATAGATACCAGAATATAGTGCCGTCAACTGAGAATTTGATAAATGACATATCTAGTCCAGGATAAATTGTTCAAAAACATATACGTTTCGCTCAAATTTAATGTTAATTTTAATCTGTTTGCGAGAAGTTGTTAAGCATGAGAGGATGTTAAAAATTCAACTTGTCTGTAGCCATTTTTCCACGCCTACTACGGCCGCCATTGTGGAAAAATAGCGGCGGCTGATAGCTGTTTTTGCATTATATTTCTTAAACCCTTAAAGTTATAAGAATATTTGGCAAGGAAGAATTAAAGAACATATAATTTGTGATAAGAAGGATTCTTATTCATTTTTTATATAGCTACAGCCGTTTAGCCGTAAGCAAATAATTCATTCGGTTGTATTCTGAGAGGAGTAATATTGACCATTATTTACTACAAATGCATGTTTTATTAAAAAAATCACCTGATTTATCGAACTTTCCGTGCTGAAATAAGTTGTTAGTCTTTGAAAAGTAGTGAAATGATTTCACAAATTAAACAAATTGTTTGCAAACTATGTAATATAATTCATTTCAAAACGACAACCGGTTTCGCCAATTCAGTAGCGTCAGGTGTCTTTCAAAATTACTGATAACAATTTCACTTGAAATAGCTTAAAAGAACTTTAAAGCACCAAAATCGGATCACAAGTTACTAGATACGAGGTAACGAAATATCCAGTTTGGCGACTCTATTTTCCAATATGGCAGCCAACCGACCA
>JAQFYR010001437.1:0-10125 GCA_034694985.1 Campodea silvestrii
CAAAATGTTAGATGGGTTTTCGACCAGACTGTACAGTTGTTTTCGAGAGGCTGGCACAGAGGTTTTTTTTGTTGTTGTTATTATGGTCAGTATAATTTTAAACCTGATTTAAGTTCGACATTTCACGATTCTTAGAGTGTTCCCACAGCTGAAACCTGATTTTAAGATCTTAATGATTATATAAATAACAGAATTGTAACGTAAGAGTTTAGAAGTCATCCGGAATGTTGAACAAAAGCTCCGTTTTACTTATGTATGATCAATAATCGTTGGAAATAACATTATAGTGTGTGGGTATACGTTTTGTCGCAAGAATATCCAGCGTGTGAGAAACTCAAGAGTTTGTCTTTAACATACATTAAAATAATATATAACTTAATGTAGCATACCTTTAAAATAGGAATTATACTTCCTGTCATCATGGTTAATGCTGTTTACAACTCAATATATTATAACGGTAATGGACACAAAATAAATCACTGAATATGTATACGTTACTAAACAAAACAAAATTATATGTGCTATCTTTACATAAATAAGATCCAAATTGATTTCTTGATACAAGATTTGAAGCAACTCTTCTAAAATAAGTACCCATCTTCATCACAAATCGTATAAATATATATTCCTAAAGCCATTTCGGTTAATGGAAAAAGGTTTCCTCCTGAGTTTTGACCACTAGAATGTGGAGAGTATAAGATCACATAGTAGCAACAACTTTATTTCTAGTTAAGCTTATTTCTGTCACAAACCTGAAACTTAATTCCCAGAGATATCAAGTAACTTAGCAGACAGTCTAAAATAAGCTATACACATAATCTTTCCTGTATTATTATCAAAGCCAGGGAAAAGTGATCTTTATTCCATTAAGTTGTGATTTTAACATTGAAAGGAGGAAGGATGTATGAAATCTTCAGGGTGGATTAGACTTGTACTATTGTGCTGCCATCTCTAGGGAATAAGGCTGTAGGGTTTGAGTAGTATTTTCTCATTTTTATTACACAACAACGAAAGAAATTTGTCAAATGTTGCCAGTGGTAATCCCCATACATTCCGAAGAGGATGAAATTCAACCTTTCTTGCTGTTGCTTTTGAAGTACTAAATCGTATGCTGTTATTTTATCCTAAAATTCAATATTGACGCAATATAAACAGTCAAACTGTGAGACTATACTAGATCTGCGATTTGACTTACAAGTTCCGAAAAAAATGTTGTTTAATTGTTTACTATTCTTTTGAAATCGAATGTGCATAAAATATTAATTTGCCTGCTGTATAATCTGTAATGTATTACACGGAAATCAACTCAGTAGGCCTATATGTATGTTAAAAATTAATATAAGTTTTAAAAAAAGTGCAATATTTATATATTGCAATATATAACCTTGATCGAAGTGATGCGACTCTGTTTGGCATTGCAGATGAATGCCGCAAAATGAATTGTAAATTTCCTGATGACCATATAACTATATTTGTCCACACTCACACTTAGAATATAAATTGCATAAGAGCCTAACTTTCCCCTAAAATTGTTCTCATTCATTTTTTCCGTAACATTTTAGACACAACTTTCTAATTTTTGTTACCTTTTGCATAACAAGTTTTGAAACAAGTAGCGTTTGTTCTCACATTGTAAGTTTGTTGCTTGTAGCTACCTCATTGAATTCGTTGTAAGAAAACCAGTTGAACATGTTTATTGTAGCAACAGTGATGCTGGAGAGTTGAATACCTCTGAATAAATCCAGATGATAATGTATATGTTTCAGTACGCTTTCATAGTTTCCTGTCAGGTTTAAAAACTAGATTTTGTTATTACAATATGTGTCTTCATCCTCTTACTATACTAGAGGATTAGAAAACTGGGTTTGATGCGAATGATCATCGGTAGGTTTTCATATCCAGTTTAGGATATGTCCATCAAGATTTACATATATTTTACAATTGCATTCACTGACATCCATCTGTATATTGAAAGAATTGATTCCTCTTCAGCACTATAGAAATCAAATATGGACTTTTTATTTATATATTATATACCGGTGTTGTTATAATCATTCAGTTTACCTTTTAGTTTGGTTTAAGAATTTTTAATTATTTCATTGTCACTATATACTCAATAATAATATTATGAAGCATATTTGAATTTTCTGAATTACACTTAAAATATTATTGAAATTAAATATTACGCTGTGAATACTGTATACTAAATATTCGTACAATGATGTATTTTTTTTCTTTGCTTGCAATACAGATTCAGATACTGGATTTGAGGCAGTTACTGTAAATAAATAATGAACAACTTATTTTCGTCTATTCCCCAACATTCTTTGAACTAGCAAATTTGTTATTTGCCCAACCAAAATCTATCATTGCCATAAAATTTGATCATTGATCATTCACAATTACCTATACAGTATTTTATTTTATCACTATTTCTCCATGAGCGACCTTATTTTTTGCAATAATAATGAATCTCTTACCATATATTCTGCTGATGATCACATATTATAGAAGAGTTTATTAAGAACGCAGCTATTTAGTTGCAAGCTCTTAGGCAAATGTGATCAACAGCACATTTCTAATCCAAACTATAAATTGTTTACAGAAAAGGAAGAGTGTTCGATCTGCCTCCATCGTTATAAAATTACACACACCTTTTCCGCTCAACTCATTAACCTCTAGTAGTAGTAGAAACACATCATGATAGAAAATGTCCACTGGGAAAATCGGAAAACGAACCAACGACGATCGAAAATTATATACACACATACTTTTGAACAAATTTCAATTTCAAAGCTGTAGGGTTTTTTAAAATGAAAATATGTTTACGGAAAGGGCAGTTAAAACTTTAAAGTTTACTGTTGTTTCTTGCTATCCAGCTAAGCAAATTTTGCGAGGAAAAAAATACTTTTTCCTTTGTGAACGAAACATTATATCGAATTTCTCTAATTCTGTTACCACGAATCTTTTTTACTTTTTTCTTTATAAATTGAGAATATAGTAATACCAAAAGCTCCATGTGAAATGTGAAAACAAAAAGGGTAAAAATGTTTCTTACAATTGGTATTCTTAATAACCCGTTAATCTTCTAATTGTTAAGTTGGAGTCGACATTCTCTTCCTATACCTTGTAAAACAGAAGAGAACATGACAACACAGAGGAAAATCATATTTCAAAATGCTAATTCAAGAATAAGGAATACAGATATGACGATGGAAAGAATTACCTTAATAGCGTTATTTTATCAGAATTACGATTTCAAACTTGTTTAGAAATCTAAATAAAATGAAAATGTCCATTTATCAGTAACTTTTGCGTTAAAATTGTGCTGTATAATATGTCGTTCGGTTGTAAAATAGTCGGCACGTGTATGAATAAATGATGAGCATTAATAAAAATGTGTTGTTCGGTAGAAAGAAATGCTAAATGTAAATCTTTGTATCATTCTGCTACATCAGCACTTATTATTACTGATTTTACATGTACAAAAGCTACTTATTATTTTTTATTGCTTCTACATAATATATTCTTAAAACAATGATCTATTACAAAATTTACACAGGAAATTGAGTAAATTTGAAAACCAGAATAATTATTCAAATTGAACATAACTATGGTACATGTTCCTGATGATGATAAGCAAATTATGTTATCCATATAAATAAATTATATTAACCATATAAATTTCTTGTGACAGAAGAAGTATTGCAATTCTGAGTGCTGAAGTTATACAGGGTGGTTTCTTTTGAATACTTTTGTTCTTCAATAAATTATTTTAAGAGACAATCCATTTTTAAAGTAATAGTTAAATATGTGTTACAGTTTTAAATAATTGAAACTTATCATTCGAATAAGTAAACTAAGCTTATGCTATTTTTGTATGAATAACATGATAGAAATTTTAATTGATGAAAATCATCTGCGGTGTCCGGTGTATAAAGTATACATGAAGGGTATATAGAACGTTTATATCTGTAATCTACAAATACAAATCTATGAATATGACATAAATTAATAATGACGCAGAACTGCACTGACAGGAATAACTGAAGCTAATTAACGTATTTCATTAAAACTTAGCAGTTAAAAAAAAATATAATTTATGTTAACATTGTTTATTTCATCTTACAACAGACTATCGGTAATGTAATTACACAGCAACTTCACAAATTACTTAAAATGAGTCTACATAAAATTGTTTAAACATTCAAGACTTGTTTTCCACAAGATCAAAGTGTATTGAAGGACGTTATAATCATCATCTGAATTTTAATTTTGTTTTGATTTGCAAAGATTCAAAACTGAAGACGTTAATGATATGGTGACGAACAGCAGGGCTTCTTAATATTCAAAATTTTCAGAACACAATTTTCCTGGCAGCATAAAAACGGTACTTCCAATATAATAACGTAAGTTTCTGTTGAAATGAAAATATCAGAATAACGTGCGGAAACACATGTCTCGAATTACCAGTATGAAAATAACCTGTATATAACTCTTGTATATAATGTTTCTTCGGCTTTATATTATGCCTTTAGATACTGGTACAGTAGAGAGAAAAAATATCCACATCATTTCATGGTCCTTGACACACTTGTATTACATATGATAGTCAATATCGGCACAAAAATTAATGACATAATTCTCACCATTGATTTCATATATTTGTACTATTCTGTTTTTCACTTTATTGTAAACGTCGGTCCTTCCTAAATTCATTGATTTCCAATTCAATTTTGGAATGAATTGTCCTGATGTAGTATTTCTTGAGTTCGATGGTAAGCTATTATACAGAGAACAATTTTCCTCTCTTGATCAAGTACTTGTACATCGTTCTGTAAACTTAGCCTTGGTTTTTGAGAGCAAATGTTGGCTTCCATTTATTTGAATGTTTTGAAAAGAATCTTCCCCACCTTTTCAAAGTATTTTCTCATGTTAGGAAGATAGGGTAGAAAATTCATTACCAACGAAAATGGTAAGACTCGTGGAATGCAATAAAGTCTTATTGGATGAAGAAAATTCATATTTAAATCATTTCAATATATTAAAAGGAAGATTCACGGTTCACATAAAAATAGGATGTACATTCTGAGAATTACAAGCATTTTCACACGTGGACTATTTTGAAGGGTTCAAAGACCTTTGTTAACAACACTGCGATATTATGGAGCTTCCTTGTTTGACTAAATATATAGAGATGGAGATATGAATATGTTAATTTAAAGGAAACTTGTCATAAATATTATTCCATTTATTTTTCATTTTTCTTAATTTTTGTCATTTTTTTTTTGTCCTAAGCGATTTTTACGAATGCTTTTGAAATTTTGATTTTTAATTGAATTTTGTTTTTGATGCACCAGTATACAGATCCAGGATAAATTTAGGGATTCCTCGTTTTCATATACTACGTCACATGAATAAAAATTTCCTTGAACTATACTATACCTACATCCTTCTGATCGTATACAAAATATCCAATTAGCGATTCAGTCATCCCTGATAATCATGACAATTAATAGAATATGCAACAAATCGAATCTGTACCTCACAGACTATTCAAAACTTTTACCTTCACTTCTAAAATTCCCTTTCTCATATTGTCCTATACGAGTGTATTACACAAGTTTTAAATAGAACATTAAATTTGTGAAACTAAAACCTAATAAAACTGTCAGATACTTTACTTTCGATTAACGGAAAAGCTTCACTTGGTATTCCAATAGTCATATAATAATTATGAAGGGCAAGTAGAATATTTTTACGGAACTAATCTATACTCGCAATTATTACATTTACATTTCGAGCGCAAATTAACAATCAAGATTTTTCAAAAGTAATGTAATATCAAGAGTTACATATTTTCTCATTTACATCTTGAAACTTTTATTAGTAACCATAAGGAAGGTTTACATTCGAGTGTTTCTAATATACGTACCGGCTATAACAGCTTATTTTAGTAACTCAATCATATCATTCAGAGATGAATTTATGCATTCCAACATTAAAGATACCGTTATTGATGTGTATAATTTCATGTGAAGTATTAATTTATTTCGTAAGTACTGCAAAGTCGATTTCGTTCATTTCTGTAAAGAATCGTAAAATAGTGTAACGTTGTATATACCACTCAACATGGGAGAAATATGTAAACTACTT
The DNA here is from genome assembly GCA_034694985.1 of Campodea silvestrii. NCBI lineage: Eukaryota > Metazoa > Arthropoda > Diplura > Rhabdura > Campodeidae > Campodea > Campodea silvestrii. The sequence continues at coordinate 6,157 of JAQFYR010001437.1, forward strand.
TTATCCTCAAGTACAGTAAGGAAGCACTTGACCGGCAATATTAAATATTTAATTTCTGTAAAATCTGAGAAGTTGGCAATTATAAATTCTATTCTAATTAATCCTTCGCAGATATAACTTGTTTCACGAAATTGCAATAAGACTGAAATATCTACGTGATATAAACTAATACATTTCTTTCGCTTCCATTATTTGTCGCAAAGTTTAATGTAATTGTGACCCGTTCAAAAATAATTTGATGATCATCGATTTCATCTTAAAAAAATACTTTATACTACACCATTAAAACGGAATATAACACATAAATCGTAAAAACTCATTCGTGGCATTATGACGAAACATACATTACAGCATATTAACACCCAGAAAAAAGTAGCAAAACACCTGTTTCCACTATGTTAGTGAACCTTTTCATAAAATTGCCATGAAAGTTGTAAAAAGTTGTTCCTCCCTCGTAGGTGTTGTTGATCATTTGAAATTGTTTGAGGGTATTACAAGTCCAAGTACTTGATGGATCGTTGCTCTTCTCCTGCAACTTTCACCCACCTGTGTCTCCATACACAAATTGGAGGAAAGCATGAGAAAATATAGTTCGGAGGACTTTTAGCTATACTAGCCTTCATCATATTGAGTTACATGTGATAACGCAATTAAAACCAACGGCTTGTTCGTATAGACAGACAATGGAACTTTGCTATCCGGATATATACATGATCCAACACCTCAGCATTGACTGATACTCGGGATAATTTATATTATTTGTTCTCCGTAGACGACCCATTAAATGGTGTTTATTTATAAGTTTAATATGCTTTTACTGTTTGTTTGCTTCTTTTAATTACAATTAATTGGCTTTCAACTGCAAATCTTGGCTGATGAATAAAACTGCGTTCTACTAAATAACATTCCTGAACAGGTGGAAAAAATCGGAATGTATTGAAACCCAGTTTCTTCATAAGTACATTAGGAAAAGAAAACTAATAATTGATGTTCTGAAAAATAAGTTCTTTTTCAGTTAGGCTTATGCTCATTTTTCATTTGCAATTAAAAATAGGTACTTAATGCACGCCTGGAAGACGGAAAGTACTCGCAGAACCTATATAAAGCACAAATACAAATTAATCCATCAGAGCTTCTGCATCAGAGAATAAGGTATCCTTAAGACGATATCATAATTATAATACATTATTACACATTAAAAATTAAGAGTAAAAGTTTGCTCCCTAATTATATAATTTTCAAAACTTCTTGATTAGCTTTTCCTCGAACCTCGTTTTAAAAGTTAATTATTTTTAGGCAAAGAAGTTGCTTCTGAACAGCTTCATTCTGTCAGCACCGTACTCCATTTTTTTCCCAAACTGAATATTCCATCTCATTTCTTAAGACAATATGTTTTAAGAAGTTGCCTACAAAATATAGCATACAAAGTTTGAACCACTCCAATTTCATCCAAGTTGAAAAGATGCTGCGTAAGTATAAAAGTGCATTCTTCTGTATTGAATTTCTCCCATAAGTTTTGGCATCTTGAAAATGATGAAAGGCGAGAATGAAGAAAGAAGGAACGAAAGTTTCCATCAAAACCCTCAGCTCCAATACAATGAAATGTGATCCTCAAAAGTTTTCCTCTTCAATCATATTCTTAATTAATTAAAAGAAGTAAATCCAAGTGTACTTTAGAGGAAAACTAAAGTAAGAAATAATCTTCATCTAACCCTCTTCAAAACTCTTTTCTTATCTAATCTCCAAATCAATAGGCAACCCACATTGCATCACGATTGGAGAGTTTACTGCATTTCTCCAATACTTGAAGCCTTTGTTCGCTTAGCAATCATACATTCCAGAAAGTTTTTGATTATTCTTCATTCACATTTGTATGGCAGGTAACATGTGCACTTTATGAGTTTTCTTCTGCCAGAATTAGCGCATTGCTTATCATTCTCTGTTTAAGAGAAAAGTTTTCTTCAGTTGCTAAAGGAGGAAATGTGTACATATGCTTTGTGACTTGCAGAACAGACATTTTGTACTTGGATGCTGTATATCTCAAAATGAATTTATATTTAATGCAGATGCGAAAAGAAATATAGTCTGAGAAGTCAAATATTACCGAGAAATATTTTTTATGAAAGCGGTAACATCAATCTGTGCGTCGTTTCGTTGGAGTTGTTGGACGCACCTAGGTTTAAAAATGACCATCTCTTTCTTTTATCAATTAAATCGTTAATTGATATTTTGATCATATTACAATTCGACTTCCAAGTATAACGCTAGTTGTTAAACACAACATAGTTGTAAACCAATTGTCAAACTTGTGATTTTTAATATGATATCCGCGAAGAAGTGTGACTTCAAATTGTGTATCATTATATTAAAATAAAATTTCAATCAATATATTAAAATAAGAAAAATATGATCATTGTAAACATTGCTGTGGGCTAAGGCCTTTATGTACAACAAGAGCTATCTGCAATATATCATAAATAAAAATAACTGCAATATATCATAAATAATTATTTAAGCATTGTTATATCTTACGATTTTTCCAACAATTTGTTGGTTTATTTTTCAAAGAATGTGGCAACAACAGTAATAAAAGTGCGATTGTGTAAATATATATTTATGAGTTCGACATAGTATTATATACTATCTCCACTGATGATACGAAGATCACATGCAGTTTGATGTATTACATATCAATGATACCATGTACTAAAATATTCTTCATAATACCACACTGTCCATCAACGATATGGAAAAACTACATTTCTTTTAGTTAAAAAAGATTCCCGGTACAGTTTTACCACCATCAAATCGTTTTATAATACCTGATCTATTACCAAACGTTTCCACATGGATTAAAAAAATACCGAATCAAAAGAGATGGATTTTTGTACTCTGAACCACGTGAGTAAAATGAATGTTTTTCTAAACAATTTCCGTTTGTTCCAAAAGCACTCTAGAGTTAAGCAAAAGCAAACAAGTACATTCTATCTAGTGAGAAGGGGGCAGACTGTGAGCATATATGAACCTCATACGACATAATAATTTGCGCATGAACTTATGCAGCATAGTAAAGAGGGAAAGTGGACTATCGTTTCCGTTGATCTGCTTGACAAGCAAGAGAGGATTTTTTTCACCCCACTTTGTAAAGGGAGAACACACTGACCTACTGGATCACTTGGAAATTATTCTGTCTCCTGAACTGGAGTGACGTCTATATGGTACTTTTATTCGAGTAATGGTTCAAAGTGATTAGAATACATGATGCTGTGGATTGTGGACAGGCAGGGTGCAATTCAAATTCAAAGATTTACGAGATATTGGTGGAATGGTGGAAAAGAGGTGACAAATTAGGTGGAGAAAGGTGGTCAACGTTGGGCAGCTTGAGGATTTTTTTTGCGTGTGAATTTAGGATTCCGATGGTTGGATGACAGGAAGTTTTTGGTTCTTGAAGAGGAGAAGATGTTATTTTTTTGTTGTAAAATATCAGTGATACGTTTCCTTACAAAGATTCCCTTTTGATTTTAAAACATCTTCGAGTTCTTGGAATACTGAAGGAGTAGTTCACTGATGATGAAAACAATTTTGGATTAAATGACTAAGCGATAATTTACTACACTCTTACAAGAATGAAATAAACAGTATACTTTTTCTGCGTGCTATATATCGAAATGTAAATTCGATCAAGGATATTTTTACTTTTAATTTTTCCATTCGATTTAATTACTATTTCACAGAAGATGGAATAGACGGTGGTATTACCCGCAATAAATGCTAACATTGTTGCGTGTTAGCGAAACTTAAGTCTTAATGTTATCTAAGTTGTGAAATGTCTCTTTTCCAGATAGTCGTCTTTAGAAGAGATCATTGTCTAATCTGTATAATGACTTGGAGATTAGACAATGGTCTCTGTCAGGGAGACTTTCAGTAAAATACATGCAATACTAATATTTATTATTACATCCTATTTGA
>JAQFYR010001438.1:0-10123 GCA_034694985.1 Campodea silvestrii
AGAACCAGGACCTCCAGAGTACTAGGGGTAACGATGTTAACCAGTAGACCACGGAGACGTCGTAATTTAAATAACGTATACCGAATTTTAAGGGATAACGTTGTCAAAGAGACAGATGTCATACCACCATTTAACCCCTCATGGAACTATTGTAATCTGGGTATATAGGAAGTTTGGGCATGCAATATTGCGGTCTCGTTTCTTCACACCACATTCGGCAAGCAGGCACAGCTGTGGCATTAAGCTCCTTATTCTGGGTATTCAGCTCATAGGTGTAAAGTCGCATGCTTAACATCCATACATATACCTGTCAATCGTTTTCTGAGTGACCAAAAGGTCGGTAAAACACCTGTGCGCTTAATAATAATTCTTATAATTTTCTAACATTCAATGCATTTACATTATAAAATATTTAATTATTATAACATTTCCAGCTAAAATTAAAGAATAAATAATTAGCAAAAGCAGTAAACAAATTAAACAAATAATTACCGTGCGCTTACCCATAATTTCTAAACGAATGGCCACACGTATTTGGAATGGTACATACTGTACTGCATAGTATTCGTTTACACATGGACGATTGTAATTGATTTCGATCTTATTATTTCATTGGCGGATTATATTATTATTTAGCTTACTGTATGTGTCGTGATGTTAAGGATCAGTGGTTATACATATAAATGTCTTGTTTCATGACCACGATGTTTACGAGAGAAAAATGTCCTGATTTGAAATTTGACTGTGCGATTAATAACAATTTAACTACTTCTACAACAACAAATTAAACTCTCAATAAACTGAAATATAAAACATTAATCATGTGCCCAAAAAACCTCATCAAAAATCTAACCTACCTCACCATACCAAAACTACACTAAAACCAACTCAGCTCATCTTTTCCACTATTCAAGACAAATTTAATGAATGGTGACCCAACCGCAGCTCTCCAACGACACTCGACATCACAAACACCATACATTAATGTCTTTATCGTCGAGGAAAAATCCTGCAATGATGATACTAATGACGGTAATAATTATTCGAAATGGTTGTAATTACAGCTCTCCCCGTTGATGGTCATTAAGGCGCTGTTGTACATCACGCATGAGAGGGAGAACCGACAATTTACAACCTTGTATTGCATTTTTGCATGACGACGAATGGGATGTCACAGTAGTGTGGTAGTTCAGGGGGAAGGTGACATATTGCTTTATTGCTCTTATTTCGTTGGTTCGATTATGATTATGGGGTATTAGGAATTTTCCTCTATAGGGGAGTACTGATGATATTTTTCATGACCAAAGTAGTGCTTACATGTAGAGAGTAATTATTTGTCGCTTAGATCATGGTGAACGCAATTTTTCATTTTTGTAAAAGTGTGTCGAAGTCTGATAACAACGTTATTAGAGGTGTTTGATGTTAGTGTTGTTTATCTGTTTATATGTGAGTTGCTAGCAGTTTCATACTAGATGTGCATCAATGCACAGTACATAATTATGGAGAGAAAGGCAAACCTGATGGTCAAGGCCAAGTTCCGAAAGAAAGTTTTTTTTAAGACCATGCTGTAGACACCACTTTCCTAATGACGATTTTCAGATATTTTAAGTAATTTCTGTACGCGGAAAGTCTCAACAGAGCGAGGACTGTTGAGATTTTCCGTTGAATGTTGAGATATTATTTTGATGTTACATTTAAGGTAATTTTACAACATTTTCTACATTCTCCGCGTTTTTTGCCTTACTTTTTTGCTAAAGGTTGGATTGAAGTCCGAAATACATATTATTCAAGAGCTTGCTAAAATTCAGTGTATATATGAACTGTTGGTTTAATTTCATTATAATCAGCATTTGCATACATATCATGCCGAGGCATTCCTGGGAGATAGAAACTTCCACATCACCAGTTCGTTCCTAAAGCGCCACATGTTTTTCTAACGAAAAACTAAACCTGCATAAACGAATACAGTAACTCATGACGTGAATATACACATCAAATAGACATCAATCAATATCAAAGGATTATCAAATTAAGCAACCCAGTAGAACCGGTATAACTGTATTTCATTACCGCATCCACCGTATCGTATACTCCTGTATATATGGATGATATTCTCTGGTCTCTTCATCGTAAATCGTATTACACTTGAACATCTGACGCTCAAAAGCTTTCTTGCTGTATTTCACTCTATGGAAATATATTTTCTCTTTTTCTGAGGCCACTATCGATTTTCGCCCTTCTTTCAACTGTTCTCTATACCTTCTTCTTTTTTCTGCTTTTTCCTTTCAAGCTCAATCCTTCCTGTCCAAAGCATTCTTCGCTTTCCGCTCTCTTTCACCTTCTTTGCTAGTTCTTAATCGCTTAATGGAAAATGCACAAGTCACTGGGGGACGCCAGAGTACTTAAAAATGTTTGGGTGGAAAGGAGGATTTCAAGAAAATGTTTATATGATACAAGGTTATTTTGGAGTTAAGGAGGAACTGAATAAATGGTAGTTAAAGGGGCGTGTAAGTCGAGAGCTTATTATGCAGTAATGCACTCGAATAAATGTAAGAGACGGGTGCTCCTGCAGTTTTTGTGTATGAAATAATATGAACTTCTACCGAGTAATTAGTGCTGCCGTCGATCGAGTTCGTAGTCCAGTTTAAAGCTCGATCTGCTCGTGTAGACGAGCTATTAACGTCGATCCTAGCTCGAACTTTTGTTAACGATGTAGGGGCAAGCTACGACAAAGATCTAGTGAGCTGGAGTAAATTTTCACCATATATTGTTTTGACTTTATTGCATTCTTTTACTTTGTTTCAAGTTAAGTATTCCTCAAAATTTTAACTTTGTAGTGGCTGCAGGTTCAAATGGTTACCGAAACTGTCATAACATACTGATTTGTTTTAATTTTCTTCGATATGTTTTCAACGTTCAGGAGAAATGCTCCGTTATACGAATCGTAAGTAACTGGCAACGGAATACCGATTTCGTTAAATAAAGGAAAAAAATGCATGTCACTGTCATGTCCTCTTTCCGTATCTGACACTTAAAATGACCCCACTACTCCAGTCCAAACGAGCCGCTCGTGCATAGACGATCCGAGCTCGACCTTAGCTACATGATCTCGAGCCTGAGCTGAAACCGCTCTTCACGAGCCAAAGCTCGAGCTCTGCCAAAGAGTTCACTCGAATTTGCTCGACAGCAGCACTACGAGTTATGATTAAACTAATTTTAATGATAAGATGACTTGACTCTTGCTACTGGTCGCAGTAACTGTCGCCATCACAACCGCATCAAGGGATTCAAACAAGTTGAGACTATGCTAAGACGTGGTCGATTTCACTGCCTAGTCTCCTTGAAGACTTCTTCTCGCCATTCCACCTTACTGCGACCTTTAACCAATAATATTTGGCGATTCAGTCACTGAATCCTGAGAGGGAGTCTTGAAGGATGCTTGAAGGCGAATCCGAATACTGTTCTATAGCCTTGAAAGCTGGAACGAGAAGGGAGCTAGTCTTATTAAATTTAATTCCATACTGAACAAAGACTTGCTGACTTATAATCCAGATTTAAGTTCCAAGTCCCGGATGGTTTGTCTTTTTTCCTATAACAACTTCAGTTTCCTTCCATTTGTTTAACCTTTAATAAATGATTCCACCATTCTTTTCATTTTTTGCATCCTGCTGTGCGGAATATAACTTTTTTTCTCGATCGTTTTTCACTATTTTTCAGACTGTTTGTTCTAAAATTTAAACGTTCTGGAATTTCTACTCGAGACCGAGACAAGTCCAGGACTTGGTGGTACAGAGAAACACGAGACTGAAAGTGGTCTTACACTTGCTTGTTTCCTTTACACATTCAAGTAAATTAAGCTGCGTTATCGTTCGCCAAGGATATTTCCATTTTGTTTTTCCAGATTTGAAATCTCGGTATATGTTGTGAAAATGAATCAGGAAATTTGGAAAATCCAGTTTGAATTTGTCCAGTAAACGAAATTAACGACGCACTTTCATAATTAATTTCTTGAATAATTGTAATTACGGAGCAAATGAGGCGAAACCAATTACTATCGGTATAGTTTCGATTAAAAGAAACCTCAGTTCGATATTGATTCCAGTTATTTAGAGAAACTGGGAAAAAAACTAATAAAACCCCGATTGGTTGTGAAAGCAAATCCACTATTGGTACAATATACTGTAGCTAAAGAAAATAGAAAAATCGTTAAATTAAACTTAAAATTAGTGGAAACCCAAATTATTACTTCCATTGAAGTTGAGATTTTCAGAACTTATGCCACGTTTACATTGGATGATAAAACGTGCATGAAAGGAGCGTGCGTGAAAAAATTGGTTCAATTAGCGAGAAACGATACAATTCTATTTATGCGCTTGACAGTACATTTTATGCTATAGTTGAACACTTTTCTTCGTACATGTAAGTTTTTTCATTCAATGCAAGTGGTCTATTACAAAATTAAGTTTGGGTCTCGACTTTAACGGTTTTGTTAAGTCTATCACGTCTCACTTTCGAAGAGAGACCGAAACGAGACACAAGACTGGTTCCGTCCCATTCATAATATTAATCGCAATTTGCGCGATTTCTTTTTTGTAAAACGATCTCCGAAACAGGAAACCCACAGTATGTATAGTTCACTAGCAGGCAATGATCTTATCTTCGTGCCTGTCAGTCTGTCACGTTGAAGTTTTCATCTTGTCATGTGTTTTGATGCATTAATAATCAACTTTTTACTTTGTTCAATATCCGTTGATTGATTTTGTTCCGCGCTAATTACAAAGTTTGTTTAATCAATCCGATGATACGACAGATTTGACAACATGGTGTTAGAAACAAGTGGGAGATACTATGAAAACGCAATGCAAATTTGAACGGGGTTATCTTTTCAAGTAGTGCGCGGTGACCGTAGGTGACTTGCAGAGGAGTTCACAATTTTCTTTTCCTGATCAGAGGCTGCTCATTTTGTTTTTCACACTACAAAGTTCTTTGTTCTTTTCCCATAGTTTGATAACTATAGTAGAACACTGCCCACGCAAAATTATGCAGCCCTGTCTCACTTGATTCTGAATTGTACTTCATGATGAGAAATGTGCATCGAGAAGTGTATAATCATTTTCACTCCTGGTGATTTATGTGCAGTTCGACATATCGGATCTTTCTCAAAATGGCGAATGTAACAAACCAAGTGCAAATGTAATCTCACTCCGTTCTACATTATACATGTATCTCATTTGTAATTGTATCATCGTCACACAAAACATGAAAAAGGAAGACATGAATTTCGCAAATTATTTACATGTAATTGCCTCCGTAGGTGGAACATTTAGGATACAAAAAGCATGATTAATTGTGAGTTTCTCTGTAGTTTATCCGCCTCAAATTTAAAGCATCAACTTTCTCTAAATTTTTCATTGTGTTATTTTGAACGTTATAAAGAAATAATATCTATGCACCCTAGATCGAGACACAGAGTGCTGTGACGAAATCGGAAACTAATCCTGCACATCTAACAGACTCAAATCAGTCAATGTGCATTTAAAACATCTCTGATTTCTCCAGCTTTCTGCTTACTTATTTACTTGTAAAATTTGAATAAATCAGGATGAAATTAGAAGACATAATTATATGCGCTTCAGAATATATATTATCGCGACCGATCAATATTTCGGTAAACACATCTTCATTTCAAGACAAATAATAGAATTAGTATACACCTGAAAAAGAAACTACATACTTCATACACATGTGTTTTACTTTGAGAATATATATTTCCCGAAATCTTGATAGGCAACGAAAATATACATTCTCAAACGGATAAATCCCTTTTACTATCATCCTGATTTTGTGCATCAATTATTTGCAAAACACAAGAAGAAGTGAACAGAAATATTGGGTTTGAAATTAAACCAAGACTATTCCTCTCAAGGTTGATATAATGTAATTCGAAAACGGTGTTGTTGAAACCGACGTACGCGCACTACTCGAATAATCAGCATCGAGACAAATATGAACTGACAGCACCACTTTCACCTCGATCCACCTCGTATTAATTTTTGTTCTGATGATGGTAATGAAACACGCACCTTAAATTAAATAAATAAATGAAGTCGGATGTATGTCGTAGTAAATACAAAATGCACCAATTTCTATGGAAACTACAGATTGAAGAAAACTACACTGAGGCATATAACATAGCCAGACTTTACCCTAATGTGATGTAGGAGACAGAAGTGGTTCAAAGTTTGAGTTATGTAGAGCTGAACGTCTGAATAATATGACAGTAACCGTTAAATTTCCGATTGAAACACAAAATTAAAATACGTTTTGATAAACATCTGAAAAAATACGATACCAAATAAATCAACACATCTATGATAACGAAGCCCTTGAATTCACTTCTCATATTCCCTACCTACCATACTACTGAAACTAAATTTCCTTTTTACCCAACATCCAAACTGGAAGGCACCCAGCAGCACACACCCTCATTTCTCTAGCCATATGTAAACGCGACTTGACTCACAAGGAGTACAACAGACCGTTCCTGACAACTTCATTTTGTAGTTGGTACGTCTTACTGATGTGAGTGCTAGCAGTTGTATAACCTGCTGATAGATGTTGGCAGCACTAACGGAAAAAGGAAGTGAACGACCACGGTGAATGTCCCTGAAACATATGCAATACTGTTGTGGAAAGGTGTTTCTTGAGTCGGGAATTAAGGGACAGGTTGGAAGATGTTATTATTTTGGATTGGTGATAACTAATATTCTGGTATGGTGTTTTGTAACAATGTCAAACGTTGTTTTTGATTGGTGCATTTAAATAATATAGGTAGAGATCAGATAACAAAGTTCTATAGATATTACCATGGAATATCTATTGTAACTCTTATAGTCTGTAAGAAAAACTGAGGTAGATCTATAAAAAACCCATTAACGTTTCATTTGGACACTAAAAGGATCTTTAGATACTGTATTCCATAGAAGCCATCCAAATTTATTGAGAATTCTAAAGAAAAATGTTTCGTTATATTCTACAGAATCACATATTTTTCTACAGAACATTTTCAATTTTTTAAGCAATCCTTCCCGTTAAAGTATTTTGAGTGTCATTAGTACATGTATCATTCCAAGCACCTATGGATATGTGAAGAAACATTATTTGTGTAAAATATTGAATTAAGGATATTTTTTGGCAGAAAATGTTGAAATGAAAATAAAAACTGAAGTTGCAAAGTTACGCAAAATAATTCACCGCAAAGTAATGATACTTAGTTATTTTTTTTGTTAAATAATCTTTTGTTGAATAGTGTTATCTACTAGGGTTTCGGTCGAGACGAGAAAAATCTCGATCTCGTCACGTGATTCCAAATTTTACACGAGATCGAGATTTTAGTACGAAATCTCGACAAATCTCAACTAGAAAAATTTATGCCGGTATGTTTGAAACATGATTTTTGACCGTTTTCACTTTGGGCAAGCAATAATATACGACCAAACAAAGATCTACCATGCCTTCATTTTATAATAAGGTCACTTTAATTTGTCAAGGGTTCGGTTGTAAAACGATGCGTTTTGAACATCGCTTTCACTGACCTTCGGTACGAATTGTTGAGTTTTTTAGTATTTTTACTCTGCTTTCTTTGGGGCATTGATTGAAGAACAATATATTGAAAAACAAATCGCTGTTCTCAAGAATAGATAATAGGGAAAAACCTGGTGTCATTTATTTATTACCTTTATTTTAATATTATTTTAGCTTCACAATTTATGTTATCTAATATTTTCTTATTTTATTTTTCCTGATCATGCATTTAATTTGTCTCTCATTTAGTTTGCATAATATAATATGAATATGTGTTTATATGGAGCACAACTTCATAATGGTTGTTCAGCTGATAGACTTTAAAACCGCTGAAAATTCATCAATCACTGCAAATCAAAACATATACTTTAAATGTTTTGAAAATGCATGAACCAGAGTACAGTATACCACAAAATTGCAGCAGTTTGTTATAACCTGTTGACAACGAAAATATGCACACTGTGCAGAATAAATAAAAACATAATTATGATGGATGTGTAGACCAAAAATGAATTTAATAATAAAAAAATAACGTATATCTACGAGTATATAGTGTGCGAATTCTAATCATGTAAAATCTTTGCATTTACTATCGTTATATAGATACCGGGAAATTAGTTCATACCATAAGAACTGGGATCTTCATACGGTATAAGAACAGCATTTTCACTTCGTCTAGTAAGGAGCAACATGTATTATTCATTCTGGTAGTTTGCAGTCCATTACGAAATGTAAATTTTATTGTGTGCAAACATATAATATTTCAATTGGCTAATTCGTGCCACAATCGCCAAACGGGTTATAACATTTTTAAGCATTCGGGCGATTTCTAATTAATGGATTAGAGCAATCGGGCATTCGGGCTATATAGCCGTTAGAAGTTTACGAAAAACACATTCTTTCTAATTTTTAAATAAGTAGTAATTTAAACTGTAACTGTATTTCTCATCTTACTAGATTGCAGAAAACAAATTTTTCAAATAAGATAAGATGTTGCTGCGTATTTGTTTCACAGAGGGGTGGAGCCCGTGGAGGCGAAGGTAAAAGGCACATTCAAAGGTCAAAGGAGGCACAAACTTTTTTTTAAAAAACAATAATAATAATAATATAAAATAGAGGTAATGAAATAAATACTATAGAAAAATTAAACTTTTTTTTTTAATTAAAACATGAAATACAATTTTTTTTTGAATTATTAATTACCTCATTTTCATTAATTCAGCATTATACTTAACAAAAATTTATAGTAAAACGATGTCAAAATATTATCGACTTGAGTATATTTTTGTTTGTTGTAAGCTTTTATTTATTTCAAAAGCATACTTTAAATTATAAATCAAATAATCAATTCATAAATTAAAAAAATTAATGAAGATTTTTTTTCTCCTTTTAAACATTAAATTTAATGGAAATTCTTGATTACACCATTCTTTCTATTCCAGGAAGACAATGTAAATACTTCTTCATTTTACCTTTGAAAGTAATTTAGCAATTTCACTGCCACAACACTTCTTCGATCTTGCGGACAATGTATTACGCAATTAACGAAAATACATAAGAACTTTGTCGAGAGTTCTCGAGATTCTCGAGGCGAGACGAGACAAGATCGAGATCCAGGCACACGAGATCGAAATCAATAACTATCTCGTCTCGACTTGTCAAGACGAGATCGATAATTGCCGAATCTCGTCTTGTCTCGTCTCGACCGAAACCCTAAATGAGACTATATCAATTCAGACTATCACCTCCCATCTACAACTGGAAAAAATTTCAGCTCGATATAATAATCAGTTCACGAGAAATCCTGGAAAGAAGAAGGATATGTTTGCTAAGCACGTCATTAAATAGTAAACCAATGCATGTTTTTCTAAATATTCATGTTTTTTCTATCTCATTTCTTACATAGTATAACATGATCCCCTCCCAGATAATTTACCTCCGGCATCAGCCCACCGTCGCCAACAATGTGCAACATCCAGGATCCAGCCAATCCAGCTTGCATGAAACGAGCGAAGTCAACATCCTTTAGCACGTTTGACATGGTTGGTGAAGATTTTAATAGCTGGGAATTTGATATTTAATTTGAATTCTGAAGCAATAAGTCAGGAACAACATCTGAAAAATACGGGCAAATGAAGGACTACCAGATGCTTTCTGTTTAAGTAGGTACGACTTGACAAAGTAAACGACACTGCATTGCCAGTGAATTGGTTCAATTCAAAGATCTGTACCAACCATGTCAATGGAGCTCAGAGATGACTTCGCTCATGTCATGAATCCTGGATATTATACATCTTCGGCGACTTTGTGCAGATGCCGGGGGTAAATTATCTTGAAGGGGATCATGTTACTATGTGCGAAATGAGAAAAAAAAATCATGAATATTGAGAGAAACATGTATTGGTTTTACTATTTAATGACGTGGTTATAGCAAACATATCCTTCTTCTTTCCAGGATTTCTCGTGAACTGATGATTATATCGGACTGAAATTTTTACCAGTTGTACTTCGATGAGAGGTGATACTCTGAACTGATAAT
>JAQFYR010001439.1:0-10122 GCA_034694985.1 Campodea silvestrii
AATAAATAATGCATTATATGCCTTAAAATGGTGTTAAATCATGTAAATAATTTTTGTACAGTCCGCGCCCCATAGTAAAATAATTCGAACAATATCTATGTTTTTACAAGATTATTACTGTTTTCATTCATATATGTTCTCTGAGGCAGAAAACACTATTTCTATTTACTTTTCTGGCGAATTCGGGACAAAACCGTTAATTTGTACAAAAATAGTATTTTCTGCATCAGAAAAATCAAACACTAAAAGGATCGTGACAATGTATTTTTTCGTGTTCGGATTATTCTTGTATCTCATTCTGTTTCCAATCAAACCGTAAATTCGCGTTCAAACCAGAGAGGTTCCAACTATTCGTGTTCATTATAATGAACTCGCGCGTTCGCCATTGGGAAAAACAACATCGACGTTATTCAGAAAATTCGAACCTGAGACAGGGAAAGGTAAGCTTGTTTTAAACTAATAATTTAAGCTATATATTGCATGTCATCACTTATGTTTCATACGGTAATTAGATAGTGATCGAAGTAACGAGATTCAGTTAAAAAAATTCACTTGGCTTGCAGTTTTTGTCTTATAAGCACTCATGTGTTAAGGTTTGTCTCAGTTGAGACCTTTCTGACCGGCATTCCCTTATTTCAACAATAGAGAGGTTTGGCTTGAATCGTTTTTTGAAGAATCTGCAAGAAATGTTTCGGCGCGAAACACTTTCGGCTGTGTGATTGGGTGCAGCTGATCCGTGACGTCACAACTCTTTGAAGCATGCCTTCGAGCTTTGAAGATTTCGTCTTCAAGATCTGTTCTAGAAGCAAGTGACTTCTACGGTTGCCACGCCCACTTTAGCAGACGATTTTTAAAGCAAGTGCTCAGAGTTAGAAACAGATGTTCGATTTTTTTGTAGTTTTAAAGGTAATAAAGGATTTATCTTGTAAATTAGATGACGGAAATTCACAGTCGTGTCTTTTACATTGCACAAAAGGACAAGTAAGTTTTATTTATCATCCATAACAATTTAAATAATCAGCACTGAGGAAATACTTTGAATACAGCGCCAAATTATCACACAACTCGTTTCTGACTTCAAGCCAAACAAATTGAAGGTGCTTCGAACATGACTTGTAGGACGTCATACATTCAACTTCTACAAACAAGGAAAATATTCAAGCCAAACCTCTCTATTAATGTCCACAAAAAAGCCATTTAAAAATTATACCACCGATTTTTATTAATTTTTAGATGACAAGAATGTGGTTCTTATTCGAAACACTTTTTTTCGTCAAATTAAAAAAAAACATGCACTGTTGCCAAAGTTACAAGGTATAGAAAATGAAAGCTTAAACCTTAGACCTGTATTTGTGACATTTTCCATACCTTGTAACTTCGGCAAGTGTGCCTATTTAGAATACGGAAAAAATATTTTGAAAAGTTCTTCTAATTTCTCCGAAATTTGAGAAAAATCGGAGTAATAAATTTGTATATTTTCCGATACCTGTGTTTGTAACAGCTTGGAGCATTCCCTCGTAAATGGAAAAAATTGTGGCATATATTTATCAGTGTTTTATATTTACACTTATTATAATTTATAACGTATTGCTACCAATGTAGGGTTTCAATAAAAGAAATTATTAGTACTGGAAGATGTCTTTCGTATAAAATATAGGGACACTGCATAACAAAACACTGACTAACGAAAAATCTATTTTGCCTGAAAAACTTTACTATTTAGGTTATATTCGCAATTTATAAATGAAATTTTCAGTCACTCTGCATTCAAAAGCGTACTATTATTTTGTCAAAAGTCTCAAAACAGCTTTCCACATTGCTAATGCGTTATTACGTTAATAATAAATGAAATAATAACCAGAATTTAAGTTAAAAATGTGGATGGATAGCTAGAATTCTCTTAATTGAAAATTAATCCCATGTAAAAAAAAATACAGAAAAGCATTGTACATAGAACAATAGCCCTTTTGTTTTATATCACGAAAAATAATAATGATTATTAGGCCTACTGTATACCTGCTATGTGTTACTACTAGCTAGCAAATGAATGAACAAGATATTTTTCTACTTTTTGTATGATACCGTACAATTAAATTAGTATTAATTTCAATTTCTAATCATTCCTCTTAAAAATTCAATAGAAACAATAAAGGTATAATAAAGCGTACTGTTCCTTGCATGGCAGCATGCAGTTTAGCAGCGCTCCCGCTTTGAATCAAACGACTCAACGCATGTAGCCTGTACCTATGCACAATATTCGTCAACTTTTGTACCGCTTACTAATAATAACGAATACAGCAAGCTCAAATATAACCGCCAAATGAATAAAGCACCGACTAGATGAGATATAAATAAATAAGGTAATTTTAAAAGTAAGTCCTAGCTGTATCTGATAAATAAATAAGTACTGTACCATATGCATTTCACATTATTATTAAACAGTAATTACTATATTTTCAAAAGTGAAGGTGATGTTGGCTGAATATTGCTTCAAATTTATTTCAAAGTATGAATTTTATTTTATATAAAACATGCGATATTCGTATAAAAAATAATAAGCACTTTTGCGTAATATTATATTTCTGACTGTTATAAAAGACCAATTACAATGAATTCAGTTTTCTAGGTTATATCAAAATCAAATAAATAAATAAATAATAAATAAATATTGATAATATTGAAAAACACGTGATGACTTGCTGTTTCTTAGTAACCGGCATTATCTGTTAATAACATTCACATTACGGTACCGAAAATTTAAAATATTAATAACCTGTTGACACTGATAATTATTAAAAAAAAAGTGAAACCTTACCTTGCTCCCAGTATCAAGAATTGCTCAGAAGTAAATCTGAAATGCACATGCTTTCGATGAATGGATGACTACCGTTTATATATACATGAGAAAAACCCAATCAAGTGTATCATATGGGTGACATTGATGAATTTGGCAAATGAGGAAGGAGAGTGGATCACTAAACACTAACAATTCACTTTTTATTTGTTTTCAAAACAAAATTACATCATTCTATTGAACATCACTTAGTTCCTGACACACATAATCATTCCTTTTAAATTTAATAAATCTATGAAATTTGCAATGTTACAAAACATAAACTGCAAAAAGGCAAAAAGCCACAGAACTAATTGTTTTTATCTTTTAATAGTCCACTCTATTGAATCGCTCATTTGATGTGATAATTAATTCGACAATTAGAATGTAAACTTACAAAATAGCTGACCAATCAACGATTTATGATAGATCTACATAATAATTATGGAAGCTGTAACTCCCATCAGATATTATAAAACACCATGAAACATTCTTACGCCCCAATAACTTACTTAGAAAAGATCCTCGGCACTAATCAAAACAAGAATACACTACAATGAATCCTATAAATTATTTTGTTATAAATCACACATATATTGACGAGAAAACAATGCTAATTGACATGTGTCACCAGATCACAACTAAGTTTGACAAAAGAAAATGTTGATGTATTTATATATTTATTTGAAGTAGTGATAAGTGTGAAAGTATCAGTTCCATCTGATTAATTTGTAGACAGATATCCCACCTGATTCAAATGAAAGTTTTTTTAATGATTACATCGCACCAAAACAAATACATTCGAAAGTGTGGACTTCACAGAAGCAGAAAATGATTTGCCGAAGTGCAGGGTTAATAGTCGTTATGTCATTACCAATGACTACCAGTAAGGTCTCCCTTGAGTGCACGCCTCAGTCCCTCAGAAAGATGAGGAAATTTGGAATGCTGAAGAGTCACTCAGTTATAATATTGAATTGGTATTGAATCGCCGGATCATTTCGTCCTGCTGGAGTTTTGGTAAGTGTATATGGGCTCTCACAGACAACAATTTTCAGTTCCAGACTGTTTAATCAGTCGATACCATAATTGCATTTTCTGCGTGCAGTGATACATTTAAAACTATTTGTTGCAAGTGCAATTGTGGAATGTTTCCACCGATTAAATAATTGCTTGTCCGCGGGGGCTCGTAAGATTTCATGGTTCACAGGTTTGCAACCAAAATATGGCCAGATTAAAAAAAAAAAGAAATTCTGCCTGCGGTGACACAATGTCACAGCTCCCAATTCACGTTGGATTCCAAGCAGTACTACATGAAATGGAAGAAGTACTCTATCTGAAGAGATGGTCTTCAAATTAACATTCCTGCCGAAAGCTTACTTCAAGCTCATAATGTTTCTTATTTACGTCATTTCATAAAATAAACTTGTTTGTATGTACACGTCACAACATTGTGGAGGTTTGGAACATGACAACTGAACCTTATTTGTTCTTGTGGAAACTTAATGGCTTCATGATAGATGAATACACAATGCAAATTGGGTTTTAAGCCAAAATTTACAGCGAGCGAAACGTCAGAAGAATTACATCATCACCAATTTTGGCTTAAAACCCAATTTGCATTGTGTATTCAACTGAACCTTTTCCAGAGCACTTTTATGGATACATATTCACGGATCCAATGTTCAGCGAAAACATCTCTGGAACTCAGGAATCCGATTTTGTCTCTCTGGCGGAATTTGCTGGACATTTTGTGTTTTTCGTACTTCAAACACTGTGCTAGTGTAGAGTTCCTTTTATA
Organism: Campodea silvestrii; assembly: GCA_034694985.1. Classification (NCBI taxonomy): domain Eukaryota; kingdom Metazoa; phylum Arthropoda; class Diplura; order Rhabdura; family Campodeidae; genus Campodea; species Campodea silvestrii. The sequence continues at coordinate 4,632 of JAQFYR010001439.1, forward strand.
ATTTCTTTCTATGCTGATTTTTATAAATTCATGATGATTAATAACTTACTGCATTTCATCAGTTATATATAGTTGAGATGGCAATCATACGCAAGGGTTAAGGCGGATTCCCAAAACAGCTTATTGTTGTGCAATAAAAACTGCGATTGATTGAAATTTCCTACTAGCGATGGATTTCAAAACTCGCCTAAAGCTGCGCCCAGTGTTTTTGTGACCAACTTTCAACTGTGAAAACAGGGTATTCCGTTCTGCAGAGGTAAAATTTAAAACTTTGTTAAAAGCACTAATTAGAGGAGAATTTGAGTAAATTTGAAAATACTTATCCGCTGGAAGTTACACTCGTACACTATAAACAAGATTACTGGACTATTTTCACCATGGATCGACGTTCAATCTGTTTTGGGAATGCACCTTTACGTTATAGGAATATGTCATACTTTGTTTTTACGCTCCATAATATTGGTTCAGAAACTATTGCAAATGAATTTCCCTTCCTACCGAAATCTCCAAATTCGCAATAAATTATTTCTTTTCATGCGCATTTTTATTATTATCTGGGAAAGATTCTTTCGATCCTGTCTTCATCTACCCATATGGTTTTACCAGATTGTATTCTTTACAGATCAAAATCCATGTATTCAATGTTCCTATTAAATTTTGGTCCATGATTCAAATGTTCCTATTCAATTCATGAATCTAATGCTCTTACTAAATTCTTGGATCCAAAGCTTGTATAAAACCCACGGATGCAATACGAGTTTCATAGTGATCAGTTGACTGCAGCTTGATTCTAGATACAATCTATAATTCCTTAGAATAAGCTTTAAATTCTAAAAGAATTGAAAATCGTTATTGTTGAAGGAATACCTCAGGTGATAGTGTACTCTAATATTGTCGTAGCTAGAAGCAAAATACTGTATACCATACTCGTGTATGTAGAAACTATTTTTATAATTATCCTCCTTCGTCCTCTTTTAAATGAACCAAGTATAGTATAACGCAGTGGCGCAGTGGTTCTCAAGCAAAATATTTCTGTGCATGGCCGCAAATTTGGCCACAGAAAATTGCTGGTGGCGCATATAGTATACCAGACTAATTATTCGTATTGTTTTCAACTTCAGTTAATAATATTCGCAGAAATTGATCAATTATTGAACATTTTGAAAATGACCCAGGTGTTCGTTCTTGCACTTGTTTTTCTTACAATTTTAGAATAGTACCGGAGCTTTCTTGCTCGTAAATACGAGCAGATATATAAAAACTCTATATAAGTCACAGAAGAGCAAGCAAAATCTCCTCGTGAAAAAATTGAAGTCCGAGCCAGTGATGAGGGTGAAAGTTGGGGACGTTTTATAACTAAAATGTATTTATTCTACGGTGCTTACCAGAAATTCATCAGTTTGTTTTCGTTTTATTCTTGTCCTTATTATTTTACTGCATTTTTTTCTTTCACAAAATTTCAGACTTCAGAGTGATCCCTATAGCCTACTTAGTGCAAATATCACGCGAACAACTTTCGATAGTCAAATATCAGTGAGAAGAGAATGATACCCCGAAAATTTAGTGGTTGTTTAAATGCATATCCATAATTTTTTTAACACGAATGCGGATATTTTCAACAAGAATATCTATTTTCAAAAATTTTAAAAATACTTTGAAAATAATATAATTGTAGCGCCATTACCGCAGCATGAAATACTTATATTTTATTTGTGAAGTAGCAAAAGTGCTGGTGGCCGCATGTGGCCACCGTGGCCGCATGTGGCCACCGTGGCCGCACTTGAGAATCACTGGTATAACGTATAAGAGTATAAGGTATTATCTTTGGAAACTGACGAATATCCAATCTCAAACCTCACCTTCATTTTCAGAGTTTCAGCAAGATATTAGAAAACATACGACTTTTGCACCAAAGAGGAATCAGCAGGTATAGTATACACGGTGATCCTTACAATCGTACTGTATAATGCAATGCATATGGTTCCCAAACTAGTACCGTCTGTGCTCATTTTCAGAATCCGGAGAATATAATGAAAACAAAAAAAATTGGCAACACGGAATAGTAGCGGCTTGACAGATAAGCTGATCTGCAGAAGGTCGCATATACACGTATAAACGAGCAAAGCTAGAAGCTCGGCAGTCATAATGATGGTTTCTTTTGTAGCTTTTGTTCTTCCGTTTTCATTTTTAATACTGCGGTAATATTATTAATTTATTTCCGTTCAAATATAAATTTATTCACGCTTTCATTCATGTATATTTTGTTTTGATTTATTTGGGTTTTATTCTTCGAGGCTGATTTTTTTTTTTTTTTTTTTAAAGTTTCGTACAAATTACGTAGATCTAATGTAATAACGATGCCCACAATATCACTTAAGCCAATAAGGTGGGCATGGTCAGTAACGTGGGATCCGACATGACCCATACGAGAACGGCGTACTTCACATGACCCTGGAATATAGGAACACAATGTGCCACAACAGTCAGAGCTAGAGGCTAGTGATATAAGGGAGGTAGGTTTTGTGAACTTCTAGCTTCAAGCTTCTAGCATTGTCCAATGGTGATGCAAGAAAAAAAATTAAGTGACTAATAGGCAATAGCGTACGAGAACCATAGAAGCTTGAAGCTAGAAGTTTGCAAAAAAGTTCGGGCTGAAAGTCCCTATGAACGTTTCCACTCCAGCTGTAAGGATCGAACACCAGCCAACTGGAGCTTCCTCGCAATAGACTGCAGTAGAGTCAAATTCAGCTATCCACTGAGCTACCATCTCATATATATGACACTCTGTATATGAAAATATTTCAATAGAATATTCCAAGGCTGATTTATTCCGAGGTTGATGACACTGTGTATGAAAATACTGCAATCGAATTTTACATAAAATGTGGAAACAGTACTCGGTTATCATTATTCCGTCGCGGAGATCCCATTATTTCGAAGCTTATACAGTGCAATAATATTACTTTTACTCTGATGTGCCGAATAGCCTTACAAATAAAATAAACAGCACCCTTGAGATGGAATATGTTTCACTTGATACAACTCCTAATTTGAGCGATTAATCTCCGTGATTATGTATTAAAGTGCATAATAAAAAGTGCATTGGTGATGCGACCTTTCATTTCCTGAAAAGGTCGTTGAATAGAAGAAGTGCCACTTGTTTTCTATCGTTTGCGACCACCAACGTTGACAGAGCATGACAATATACTCTTCGCTACGATTACCTTTCTTTCTCTTAGATCATCCCAAACAAAAGGATTACGTTAATTACACAAAACATTCTTAATTGGAGAAATTCTTGTTCGTTCAATAAATTACAAAACAATACGTAATCGGGAGCACTCGGTGACACTTCAAAAATACGTTATTATTTAAATTACGGTACTCTTAGATTTATATAATAATCTCGAATTTATCTAAATTTACAACTATTTTGGGATAATAGTTGCTTGTAGACAGTAATCTAAATTCCCATAATATTTATTGATGATGTAAAAGTGAAATCAGTTAACTAGCGCCATATGAGTCAACTAAACAAAATTATTTTCAAGTGTAAATCAAAACTGAAAGAATTGCTCACACATTATATCTTTCAAATGTTGAATCAACAATTTGTTACGGTAAGTTTGTTCTAAGCAGGAAACACTTGAAGTTATATGATGTTTTCCAATCTAAATTATGTCAGGAAATATACTGATATTTGTAATTGTTACTGCAATTACAAACAAAGGCAGTTCGACCTTCAAAAAGCACTGTATTTTTTCTTTCACAAACACAGTTTTTCTTTAGTTTCTAAAAGTAAATTCTATCATTTACTTTAAAAGTTATTCTTCTCACACTTTTTTGAAAGATCAATTTTCATTCAAAGCTATCTTATATTTCAAATTAATAGACCAGAATTTACCGAAAGTTATTTTCAGTTAATACATTATTTTCGGCGTTGAATCAGCAGAAATATTTATTTATATACTCGTTGATTTGAAAGTACCCACGAGGTCAATAAATCTTATAATCTATTAGTTTCTTTTGGTTTAAAACTTTACAACCCTGGTATGGAAAGCTGTATCCGAAACATCAAAGTGCGGTTCATGTAAACTTGAAACTCTACGTGATTTCCATTTTAATATTCAGATTTGTCAAATATTCATTAGAAAATTGCTCCTTGAGTAGCGTAATTTAAATGCTGATGAAGAAATGATTGGGATTAATTTGTTGTCGTAGCTAACAGGCAACCCGCAACTTCTTTTTGACGGCGGTGAGATATTCAAATTTCGGTTTGTTTATTATATAGTTAATACGACCGGACTTAAAACATGGCGGAGCAAAAAATACCATGCAGCTTTGAAGTTTGTTGAAAGGTCGAAGATATAACTGCTATAAAGCTGGAGCGAAGCGAGTGCGGATTTTTTTTTGCTATTTCTTATACAATTTTAACTAAGAAAGCTCTGAATTTTATGAAAATTAAGGTGTGTGTTACCATATTAATTTTTTAAAAGTAAATTGAATCTTCTTTAGTTCAACAAGTTTTCAGAGGGGCGATACCCATCCCCTGACTTTTTCCAGGGGGTAGCGCTGTCCCTGGTAGCTAAGCTCTGCCTCGAACAAGTCCACAACTGCAAACTTCAAATAGATATTTTGCATCAATAAAGTTTAACTTTAAAGTGTTTTAATAATTTATTGTAAAATATAAAGTTGTTTAATAATCTAAATATCGATGCTTTTGTTTACTGAATCTTAACTGAATTAATTTGTAACGAATTTCTATTTTTAATGCTATAAATATACACTGTGTCAAAAATTGTATGTATCAAGTGTATGCTAATGTAATCTAAACTCGCATTAATTGCTAATGAAAAGCCGGTGACATGTACTTTTGATCTAAAATAAATAATGGTTATAAAAATAACAATGCTTTTTCTTTTTTAGTGACGAAACTTATCAACTGTGAAGGCAAGAAATCAGTAAATCGGTCGTACCGTATGGTAAATAAACTACGGGTACAGCAATCCAGATGACACCATCGTATATATGCTGTGAAATAGATATATCGAATGCTTTAATGAAGGAATTTTCAGAATGCGATAATTAATGTTGAGTAACCGATTTACATCACTGAAAAATTACTCTTTACAATAGTAGAAAAACTATATAAAGAATATTATTTTCCCCTTCCTATTACTAATACAATATTCATCGAACAAATTCAATAGCAATACTATCGAAAAATAATACGCGTATTATTTTTCGATGGCAATAGTATCATAAGAATTCAAGTAATAACTATGTCAAACAATAATAAAAACTGAAATTATTATATAAAATGGTAACGCAATCATGCCTTTCTGATTGATCAGTAATGTATGTCAAATCTTTTATAAGCTGATACCGTGATGGGTACTTTTTGTTACTGTACCCACACTTTTATCCGCAGATCAACGATAAAAAGAAATGTAAAGAGGAAAGACCAGTGCCGTACAACGAGAAATTACCC
>JAQFYR010001440.1:0-10122 GCA_034694985.1 Campodea silvestrii
AAGTTGAATGAAAATAAAATCATCGTTGAAATCCATCCAAATTTGCAACATTTTCATTTTTGCATGGTGTGTCAAACTATTTCACGTATAATATAATATTTTGTCCGACAATAAATTCCAGATAAGTTAGATAACTGAATAATTGGTTGAACCTTGCTGAGATCAGCAGCGTTTTCACTTTTCATCAACTGAGTAAATTATAGCATTTTAAAAAAATGTGACCTCAACTATGATGACTATACGAGACTTTACAGCTGCTATCATTCGTCTTTTCTGAATTTTTTTTTACATCTTACTTTATTAAAGTGGAACTAAAAGTAAAATACGTTTGGAATTGAAAGAATATTAGAGTAGTGAAATTATCCGAAAAAAACTCCTTAAATTAAAGCAAATAAAAAATTAACGGAACGAAAATAATTATAAAAATAGTAGAGAGTAGACCTCATGTTGATAGAATATGTGTAATAGCTGATAGCATCCCAAACAATAAAAACTTATTTAGGGGTGATGAGTTCTGGGATTCAAACCCCGAAATGGAGAAAATAAGAAGGAAAAAGAAGAAAAGAAAGAGGAAAAAAATTAAATTAAAAAATAAAAAAATCATTAGAAATTTCAATAAAACTACATATTTTGCGTTAAAAACGTAAAAAATTTCGTCCTCGCTTCGCTCCTGCAAAATGTTGTTCCCGAGTTGTTCCTTATTTCAATAATTTTCTAAACCAATCAAACCCATCCCTGGAAAAAAAAAATCTATATGTACAGCGGCCTTGACTGATATGCCGTAATTAAATTAAGCAAAAGCTGGTAATTTCACTTTTGTAATATTATTCAAACAGATTGGTTACATAATTGATACAGTTTTCAAAGAACATCGTAGAAATAACAAACTCTAAATAATAATAATTGTATGTACATGAGTGAAATATAACGCTATTAAATTTAATTACATTCGGCCGCTATACTATTCTGTAATTCAAAACCGCCATTACGACTTGAAAATATCTAACGTCGGGAAAATAATTACACATAACAACAGAGAAAATCATACCCGCATACCCAAGCAGTCAAATAGGCCAGAGCAAATCAACAACCTCTGCTGCTGGAAGCTCTTCTCTTTCAACAGCGACCGTGTGGCCTAATGGATAAGGCGTCGGACTTCGGATCCGAAGATTGCAGGTTCGAGTCCTGTCACGGTCGGAAACTTTTTATGATTTTTATTTATTAGTAATATGATTATTATTACTTATCTCAGGTTTTACATAATAAGAACGGAAATTGAACTTCCGGTGTTGAATTTTATATTGCGGTGAAAACGTTATTAATAGGTGTGCTCATTTTGTACCATTAATTAAATAATATAACAATAATGTTAAGACAATTTAATAAAAATGCAGAATAGTTTATTATTATATTAATTATAAAATTATTAAGAATAAAACAAAAGAATTTTGCGGCAAAAAAAAATCATTTTTTTATAATATCAATGATATTATATAATATTCCAACCGTAACCATCGTTGCAATAAATTAAAAATAATTTAGGAGAAATAATAAAAATAAAAATTACGAATATTATTTTAGTCCTTTTTTGCATCAAATAGGGCCTACCAATTTAAAAATTAATAATAAAAGCTATAAATAATATCGAAATTATAATTATTAAAAAAATGTTTATATCAACAGTCCTATTTTCAATTTATATTTTTTATGTATAAAAATCAATAGATTAAACACCATCATTGTTTTAAAATCATATTTTAATTTAAACAGCAGCCTAAATTATTTTCGTTATCATTTTAAAAAGCTATTTATAAGCTATCGTTAATACTTTTATAACAAATTTGCGTAATAAAATAAGTAAAATTAGCTAATTGTAGGAGCTACATAATAAATATTTAATCATTTATTATGTAAGAAAATAAGAATAAGCACATTTAATTTAAAGTAAAACTGCTCGTAACTATGCTTTAAAAAATATATATCAAAAGATCGAAGGAGTCTAAAATTCTTTACATTTTGTATTTATTTATTTATTTATTTATTTTGGTATTTTAATTAATTGCAAAAAAGTTGCTAATCAAGGCCGAACTAAATATTATTTCGAGACTACGTTTAATGAAAATGTGATCTATAGCAAAATTTTATTCTTTCCATTGATGAATTTTTAAAGGAAAAAGTAATGTTTTTTTTTTCACTTTAATAATAAATAGTGTCAGAATAATTATGCAATGATACAAAACAGAAAAATCGTTTCTATTTTCTGTCCCAGCATTTTTGGATTAATAAATTTTTATAAAACTCGAAAATTTATTTTAATTGAAAATCATTCACCTTTTACTAAATTAAAATACCATCACCAATTTTTATTATTTCTGACTTTAGGAATAAAATAACTAAATAAAAAACACAATAACTTACAATATCATCAGGTATATATTCCGAATATTCCTTAGGTCTTCGAACAAAATTCATTTCCTCCTAAAAACAAATTAAATAACCGAACAATCACAATAAATCTCACAGCCTATAATAATAAAACCTTCCGGCGCGATGGTCGCACAACGCACCTCCGATCAGTCCGATGGCCACTTCGCTGTTCGTCAAGAGTGAACTTACCGACGGATGTGTGCAAAAAAAGGGTGCGTAACCTGCGTGTGCGTATGGACGGTAATGCGCCTTAATGTCTTCTCGTCGACCAATCAAAGATAACATGTGTATGACGTCAGAATGGGTTGTTTATTTTTCCTACTTGTTACAGAGGTGATATGAGCATATAGAGGAGCAAGTGTTTACTTTACAGCGGGGAATTTAGCAGGGGCGGAGGAGTGCTGGGGAAAGTGACCAGATATTTTTTTTTGGTCAAAACCGGGATATTGTTAATTTTGGATGTTTTTTGCCCAGTTTTGATTAATTTCCATTGAGATTTTTTTAAATATCTTTTTAGAAAATGCAGAACTGCAGACACATAAATAACCTGCTGGGGTGAGAATCTGGCGCTTCAATCATTGGCGTACTCAGAATTCAATTTCGGAATTGGCCAATATGTAATATAAGAACAAACAAAAGGAGAAGAAATAGCTCGAGCGGAGTGAGGGCTATTTTTTATACTTTTTCTCTGGAAATGCACCGTTTTGATGCGATTTTTAAGGAATTTTACTATATAATAATATATTCTTTCTTCCTTTTTCTTCTAATTTCCGCTCTGGACACGCTTTTTGGTCTTATTTTAAAGACGGAATAATAATTTAAAAGCCCCAACGAAGCGAGGGCGTTTCTTTTACGGTTCAAATAGATTTTAATAATAATTTTCTGGTGTTTATTTATGCATTTTTTTTTTTTACAATTTCTTAATGTTGCGTAGTGTTTAGCTCTCCTTTGCACAAAACCGGGACATTTGTGCGGCCTGGAAGGTTTTTTCGGGACAGGGGACACACACCCCTCAAATCGGGACTGTCCTGGTAAAACCGGGACGCCTGGTCGCGCCTGGTCAGGTTAAGTGCTGAGAAAATGGGATCGAGTTTTTTTTTTTTTTTTTTGCTTTGGTACGGAGTACGGACATCCTAATTGGATTTAGGACTTCTCAGTTGTGAACAGTAGTGGCGCCGCTATTTGACCGGTTGGGTTGCAAATACTCGTGTTTTGGGACTATGAAATATACTGCATTAAAATTCCCAGTAGATGTAAATTTGAATGATCAGCAGGTATACACAGTACAAATAACATTGAAGTTGACCCAGCCACTGACACTCTGACAGCAGTGAGTGAAACCACAGAAGAATAAATAAGTAAGGAAAATATACAGAAACCATGCCCGAACGTAGCGATGAGGGTGAGTTTTTTTTTTTAGTTTTTTTTTTAGAGGAAAACGTAAAGTTTCAATGCGATTTTAGTGATTATTTAAAAAAAAAAAAAAAAAATCTGAATTTTTATTCATACATTTCTGATTTTTTCCAGTTCCCTTTAACTTTCCGCGCCCAAAGTATCAAATTTGTGCGACGGGGGTGGGGGGGTTTACAGCCCCCCTGTCCCCTGTAAGCCCCACCACTGGTTGTCAATGATGTATGACGGTATGAGTTCTTTCAAAATTGCATCAATTTTTACAGCATTTCCTCCTCTTCCTATTATAGCAGTTATAAACTGTGGTATAATTATTTGAGCATACCACTTTCCAGCTGAAATGTATTATAATTATCATCAATCAGCTACCTCCCTCCCTAAAAGTAGTAAGAAATAAATATAGAGACACATTTTTTTGACATTAAACAAACGAACCTTCTGCCCATGGTATTCTGTTATATTCAAACTTATATGAATATCATCCGAGAATTTTTTACAAATCATTGAAAAAATACAGATTCTTTTGAAAATGTTAAATCACTCATAAATGACGGAATTTTTCTTATAGACCACCTCTGCTCATGTCATCACATGTCATATTTCTTAACCTCTCCCTTGTCTGATGACGTCATCATTTAGTAGCAAACTGAACGAGTAAAGGCGATACTCTCGCTCCTACAGAAGTGCTAGAATTGCAAAAGAAATTTAAGTCCGTTTCTGCAGAATCTCGATCTTGTTTCATGATAGAAAATCCCTAAAAACAGCATTAAACCTACACATTTTTCGCTCGCTTTACGTTTTCTTTAATTTTTTCAGCTTATGCCCTCGCTCCAATAGCGACTGGATCTTCTTAAGCAGAGATTGTAGTTGTATTGGGTAAGTACGTACGCGTTCCATGAATATTAATGTGATATACTTAATTAATAGTCACCCCCTCCCCTGGTCGGGCGTCATTTGCATCCCTGCTGTCGGGCAAATCGTTGTTCCACTATATACTGTTGAAATTTTGAAAAGATAAGACAAGATTTTTACTTGCCTATAATTCAGGGTTTTTTTTAAGGAAGTTTTATCACTGCACATATTTCCTCTGTCATTGCACAAAGTCTCACTTCCAGTCACCTTCGAATATATACTATCTATAATCGAAATAATATGAGGTATTTTGCTATTTTGTATATTACTTTTTATTGCCGAAGTATGTGTTTTAATACCAAATACTTACATTATAATCACTTTATATATTTGCAAAAATTTTAGAGTGTGTGTGAATACAGCCGCCTATTTTAGGGGTGCTGTTAGGTAATATAATGAAATGTTCATTAATGCCCGAGAGAAGCTATAGGGCGAAATTGTTGACGCTCTTTAGTCAAAATTCGCTATTTTAAATGGGATTTTTAAGTCAAGTTTTTTTGGATTTACTTATCTTTTTCTGCTACATATTTTTCTGGTTCCGGTTTTCGATTTCGGTCCATGCCAGATAGGAATTACTCCTAGTTCATCAATATAATATCATTGATGCTTATTTGGAAAATACTCTATGAACGACTAATTAAAAATCGTTAAGAGATTCCTCGTTTACTATGTTTGTTAGTTACATTTTGGGGCGACAGAAGGTTCATTGATTATTAAGTGGGAAATGGCATCTACTTTTAGTGAAATTATAAGAGATGGAGAAAGAAATGAGCCTGAGCGATGCAAGGGCGAATTTTTTTTTACATTTTTAGCTTGAAATGCACATAATTATGATACGATTTGTGTTATCCAAGGGTGGGTTCTGACCCATTAACTCCCTGTTAGTATGCCACTGCTCCCAACTCCTCGGCCCTCCCTGAATGTCCACCTCGAGGGCTTCATCCACTGACTGAAAAATATAATAAACAGCAAGTGGTTTGGGAAGAAAGTAAAAACATTATAGATAAAAGGTACCATAAATTCTTCTTAAAAGAAAAACTGAATACGTGCTACAATAACGACGCCGATTCACGATATGACGGGGAATGCACATGGAGTAATAACTAAATGCGATAATTCCAAACAGATTAAGCAGTTTTTTCTGTATAGGCTTTAGCAGTACTTTTAACGGGGTTGCGTAAAATATCACTTTCTTAAATAAACTAAACTTCGTTATATTGTCTATACTGTCCATATAAAAAGAAGCTCGATGTATTCATCAGTATATGCTGTGTTCGAAGCCATTCTTCGCCGTTTGACGGATACACTTATATCAAAGAATAAAATTTAATGGGGAGTAGATGTTTCCTTAATTATCTTCATGGATACGATAACCTGAGTCCTGAGATTCCCGTCATTTCATCATAGATCTTCTGTTGATCTACAGTCAATATCAGGGCAATTCCAAGCAAATTCCACTCCATAATTGGGTAAAAAGATAACATTATTACTAATTTCACCACTTTGAAGTTTAATAAAATACTGGTATGATAGAAGACTGGATAAACTTAGAGTGAAGTACGTATAGGAAAAAGACCGAAAAATCAAATGGTTGCTTGGAGGAAGACGATACGAACTATATATCAGTACTGGCGAGGCCACGCGTAAACAAAGCATATTGTGCTTTCAGTATGTTCCAAACATTGTTTATGAGATATGCTAATGGTAGGTTAACTACTTAAATGGAAGAATAAGGATTGATGTTGAGTTAATCCATTTCACACAAAATTTTGCAGACTTGGATTCAGTAACAGATGTCAGAGTTGTGCATAATTTTTAGGGAACTGGACTTGATATATCAGCATTTGCAGTTGAACTTTCCGAAGCGCAATGTACAAAATGCGTCATTGTAAAAGTAAGAACCGATTATTGATTGAGATGCTCGTTTTTAGTGCTGTTTCACACTATTGCTTTTCTCATGCAACTGGTCGCATACGTATATGCTTCCAATTTGAACTTCACAACCCCGCAACGGCTGTTAGGAAACCAGCAGCGGCGGCCTCCTTAGCGCTGGCCTATGTGCGATTTCAATTTGGAAGAGAACTGGACTGCGGAATCGGCGCATAAGTTTGGTCGTATACGTCAGTCGCAATAGTGTGAGTAAGCACTTATGCTTTGTCAGAAATTCATCGCAGTGATCGCACTAACGTTGATAATTATGGTTGCTTCTCGTTTTTGCTTGAAAGTTGTCGCTTGAAGAACAAATTTGGCTAGTACCGAAAATTGATATCACTATACATTATACATTGTAATATGCCCGTTTTAGTAGAATGGAACCCTCGTGTTGCAATTTTGCGCTGGCTGAAAAAGCATGAACGTGTAATAAAACACTCTTTAAAATCTGAAGAACAAAGTTATTTTACAGGAATATTTTCACATGCTACAAGAAAAGTATTTTCACGATTTCACAACATACCGTTCTGTATAGGAAACTCCCCATGTGCAAAGAAATTCTGTGTTTATAAAAATATCATGCTGGATAAGTCATGTGGCTCTAAAATTATTCAATAAACGTAAATGTATCCACGCTGCATTAATATTATTTGGATGTACTATTTTGTATCAGTCCCAAAATATAATTGCATATATTATTATGTAAGTGATAACCTATTATCTGTAAAAGTTGATTGTTTAGTTTTCGAACTGCGATTGTCAATATTTATAGAAGTTTAGGGGACTGCGCACTTCTACTACATAAAGATTAATGGAAAAAACTTATAGCAATTAATTTGCTTTTTGTTGAATAAATGATAATATGGATCTGATATCATTATTTTAAAATTCCATCTACATTTTAAGGATTTATGAATACGTTCTTACTGTTAGGATGACACTTAGAAATATTATTTTTCCGTTGAAGAATAACAAAGCACACTACTAGATTAAAAAAAATTGTTTTCATTCTTATAGATAATATAAAAGAACTTAATTGCTTTATACAGTTACGCAGAATGGGTTAGTGCACAAAATTAGTAATACTGATAAACGTACTCGTATTAGCTGAAAAATTATTAATTAAGGAAATAAAAACAACACGATGTTGTCATTAACTCTTTAGTTCATTTCGATTTCTGGATAATATGGCTAATTTTATCACTGCACATTAGGTCATTTGTCACTGCACATTTCGATTTATCACTGCACAAAATGTGTTTCACTGCACACTAAAAAAAACGCTGCTAAACACAGCTAGAAAGTCTTCTATGCTAACTTTGGTAATTCTTTCATACAATTATTTAGCATTGAAGTCTGAATGCAAGGCATCCACCGTAGAATTTGTTTATATGTATATACCGACCTTGAATGGACATAATTATGATTTGTCTACTTTATAATGATGACTTCAGCAAAATGATTTTTCAACATAAATATGGCAGCAATTTGTTTAACTTCGAAATGATCTACTTGAATTGTGCGCTTACAACTTTAATACGAAAAATATTGGAATGTTTAAAAATGCATACCCGAAATATTGTCTATTTTGGGAAAATCCAACCTTTATTGTTTTAATTTACCTTTTCCATAATTTTCCAAATATTCCATAAACAACTTTTATCTCTAGTTATTTCAATAACAAGGCTTTCGAAAGATGATTCGTAGCATATATTTTCCTTACTCTTAACAGTTCCAATTCGACTATAACTTTTCTTATTCAACTTTTCCAAGAGTTCCTCAATTTTCTCTTTATTCTCGTCGAAAACTGGTTTATTCTTCATTTGTCTCAAGATCAAGGCAGCCAATGAAACTCCAAAAGGACCATTGGTTGAGAATGGAATTTCATCTCCTAGTTTCAGGAGTAAGCTTAAAATATATTCTGAACATATACTTTTAAAAGCGTAAAATATCCAACTCCTTCCATGGATATCTGTTACGTCAGAAAATGGCGGCTGAAGCATCCAATCAAGTAACTCAGATTTAGTCATATCCTTTTCTTCACATGCCTTTGAGAAAATCAAATCTCTTATATCATCATCGTAGCAATCAAACACCACATGGAGTGGTGACAAAGCTTTTTGATTTTCATTGACGACCTTTGCTCCCCTTTCAACTAACAATTTCACACATTCTAATTTGTTACTCCTGACAGCGTGCATAAGTGGTGTATTACCAATTCTATCGACATCTACAAGATTCCATTTTTGTAGTGAAAGAATGCGTTCCAAAAAATCATGAGAACTCCCAAAGGCAGCCACATGCAAAAGTGTAGAACCACCATCCCTTTCATGTACATCAGCACCATATTGCAAGAGGAGTTGAACAATATCAGATCTTTTAGATTCCCTCGCCGCATAAAACAGTGCAGTGCAATTCCATTTTCCACCAACTCCATGCATAGATGCCCCAAAATCCAAAAGTAATTTTACAATTCCAATGTGTCCTCTCTCACATGCAAACATCAATGCTGTTTCTCCATCTTTGGCTTTGACATCCACACTTATTATTTCTTCTTTTAATATTCTTCTAACCATCCATTCAACATTAAAAAAGGAAAAATAATGGAGAAATGTGCGATCACCATAATCTTCACATGGCTCATCGGTGATTGAAACGTCTTTAGGAAGAAAGTAATGGTTTCTTTCGTGAGTTATAAGGCAGTCATTTAGATTAGCCCATGCCCAATTCCACTCAAACGCACTTTCTTTCTTTCCACATTCACAGCATATTTCTATTTCTTCTTTTCCTGTAACACTCACAGTACCATGCTTATGAGAGGCCACAGGAGAAAAATAAGCATTTTCATATTTATCGTTTGTGTGATTTCTAATTATATCCCAAGAATGTCCGGAGAGATCAAATTCCATATCTGAAAATGATAAAGTTTCAAAATCTTAGGTGCATTATGCTCCCCTGCTTTCATTTCAATACATACACGGTATCACGCTACATTGATGTAGTATCAGTCTGCTGTTGTGACAAACTGCCATGCTAGATTAGGTTGGGTCGGGTTAGATTAAGTTACCTTGGGTCAGGTCAGGCAACTACGTTTGTAAAGATCTATTTTATCAACTGAAAATTTAGCAATTTTTCATTTTCGAAAACATCCTTTCTTATTTACAAATATTAAGACAACGAAATTATATATGTATAAATAAACGGAATATTTCAAGATTAAAACAAACGAAAATATTACTGCAGATCCAAATATTATAAAAATGAATTCTGAAATAATATACTGCGTAGCAACAGTCATGTACGTTTTCCAAAGTGACAATGGAATAGCCGAATGCAAAACATTTGATAAACAATAAACATCATTCACTTGTGGAAGCTCTACTTGAGATGCAAGCATTATTATTGGTTTAGAATTCGAACAACACACGTCAAAATTAGTTG
>JAQFYR010001441.1:0-10121 GCA_034694985.1 Campodea silvestrii
TTTGATAAAGAGTGCTATCTGAAGAGAAAGGAGGTTCTTTTAAATTTAAAAACCTTTCGATCTGAAAACAATGATATCTCCAAACGTAATTACACAACATCAAGGAACAGCTATAAAAGATTATGTAGTGATAAAAAGAAAAAAGTCAATCATGAAAAGATAACAGCCCTTGCAAATTCCAAAAATTCAAAAGAATTTTGGGGAGCTGTTAGATTAATAAATTACAAATACAAACCCCCCCAGAATGAAGCCATCACACCATATGCTTGGGAAGAATACTTTCGTAACGTCTATACTAATTCTCCAACTGTTTCAGAAATTCAAACTGTAAATTTCATTGAAATTGATACACTGCCAGGAACAATAGATTTGTGTTATCCTTTCACACTGGAAGAAATTATAAATATTATAGAAAAATCTAAAGAGGGTAAATCTCCTGGCCTCGATTTAATATCAAATGAATTTTACAGAAATAGTCCGAAAGAAATGTTTTCGTGCATTTTAAGTTTATTCAATAACATTCTAAATAATAAAACAATTCCTAGCTCATGGGGTGCCTTGAAGACAAGACCAATTTACAAATCTGGACCTATGGATGATCCAAATAACTACAGGGGAATTACGTTGGTAAATCACATTTGTAAAATCTTCACAGCAGGTCTTAGTATTAGGTTGAACAAGTCGGTTGAGCAGCTAAATATTCTACCTGAAGAACAAGGTGGCTTCAGGGCTAAGCGATCGTGTGTTGACCATATATTTACATTAAACGCTCTGATTGACATGTATACAAGGAACGATGGTAAAAAGGTATATGCTTTATTTGTTGACTTATCTAAAGCATTTGACAGTATTAATCATCAAATACTGTGGTTGAAACTTAAGAGTTTAGGTATAGACAGGAACTTCATAGATATTTTATCGGATCTCTATAATAAAGCAGGAACTCAGATAATTACGAACACAGGTTTAACCAACAGCATACAAATAGACAAGGGAGTTTTGCAAGGGGAAGTGCTTTCACCTACGCTGTTCGCGTTGTATATATTTGATATCCCTAATTTATTCAGTAATCTAGCAGGTGTACCAATAACCAGTGACAAAGAAATACACTGTCTTTTGTACGCTGATGATTTGGTACTTCTGGGTATATCTCCATTCAATTTGCAGCAAAAAATCGATCTGTTGCAAGACTATCTAACCTCGCTTCAGTTAAATATAAATTTATCTAAGACAAAAGTTATGATCTTTTCAAAAAACAAACGTCGGAAAGATCCTTCTTTCAAATGGAAGTTGAATGGTAATGATCTAGAAGTAAGTAATATGTACAAATATCTTGGATACCCCATGTTCCCAACTCGTTCTAATAATAAAGTTTCGAGTTATTTTGTAGACAAGGCTAATACGGCTTTGAATATGACATATCCTATTATTAGTAAAATGCCTATGAATAATTATAGCTCGTACTTTCAGATTTTCAACAGTTTAGTTAGTTCTGTTCTTTTGTATGCGTGTCCGGTTTGGGGCATGAAAGCTTTCAAACAAATTGAAGCCATTCAGCTAGCTTTCATTAAATACCTTTATACCTTGGAGAAATGCACCCCTAACTATGTTGTTAGATCAGAGGTTGGAAGATTACCACTCTCATTTAATGTTGTGAAATGTAATTTCAAATATTTAATTAGAATCATAGAAATGTCCGATGAAAGACTTCCAAAACAGTGTTATTTGAGGTTAAAGCAATTAGATAATCTGTGTTCAAACAGCTGGACTGAACAGTTAAAATACATATTTCAACAAACAGATAAGTTGCAAGTTTGGCAAAGTAATGATGATAATTTAAAATCCGAGTTATGTTGGGTATTAGAATGTTTTATAAACATGTGTGTAAATGAAGATAATCGACGTATTGAAACTTCAAATTACGCACCGTACTACAAAAATATTTACACTCCAATTTTAACAGAACAGTATTTATTGTACCCCATACCTTTGAAAAAAATTCGTCTTATTGCTCAACTACGTAATAATAAGAAATGGTTTTGGGTTAACAAGCGAAAAATACATTTGGGGAAAGAGGAGAACTGTTCCTGGTGCAATTTAAATGATACAAATGATATATACCACATTCTATTTATGTGTCCCATGTACAACAATGCAAGAAGGGCGTTAGAGCAACAAAATGTAAATATAAATGTTTCTAGAGAAGAGTTCATATCAATATTTGAAAATCTTAACGTACAGAATATTAATGTAATATTTAATTTTCTAGATCATGTAGCTAAAATCAATAACTTCTTATGTAATTTAGAAGACTAAATATCTCTATTAGAAATTCTCAGTCATGAAGAGCAACATGTAATCACCTGTATAAGTCTAGCTACTGCAGTGTTCATAGTATATATCAGTTGTATTTTTGTAATTTTGTGTCATTATTATGGATATAGTGTGCAATGTTTATATTAATATATCAAGGATGGGTTATTTTTAAAAGAATGTATGAAATACTCTTTTCACTCAGAATTTATTATTATAATAAACACATAATTTGTAATGCAACTGCACATAATAGGCTTGTGGCCTCAATAAAAACTTATCTATCTATCTATCTATCTATCTATCTATCTATCTACTCTAAAATCCAAATGTCATTTCTAAAAATATACCGTACATGAAAATATGGAAAACGCTTCAGAACAGTTAACAAATTTTAAGAAAGTCCTCCAACCTTAGTTACAATACTTTAAAAATTAGAATGCATTAACACAGTTGTTAATAAAATGCTATATTTTACACATCTTTTACACATTTGCAACACTTTCAGCAGTGCTTAATTTAAGGTGGAATTTCAAAAAATGAGAAGAAAAAAAATCGTTATATATTTAGCTACAAATTTGTGAGAGTGTGTATGAAAATGCACTCAAACGCCTGTATTCCACTATACTTCTTCATACTCATTTTCGCCTTTCCATGTACTTTTAAGTGTGACATTAAATTGCCCACAAAAACTCTCGTGTATAAAATAGCCTCGGGAGCACTAGAAGCAGATTGAAGGATTTTATTTTTATTTTCATGATACTTTTTGTAAAGAGGACTTGGAAGTAACCAAGAACGGGCAAGATTAGCACTATAATTATTCAAAGTAAAATGGCTGCTTACAGATTTTAGTTCTCGTTCGAAAACTCTTTGTGAAGAATCCCGATTTGTGCGAAACATTGTCATTAAGTGGAAAATGTCATTTTCCACATTATTGTCCGTAAGAAATCAGCAAAACTCTGTTTTCATAAAATGGTGAAACTGTCGGTATGGATTGTTTGCATTTATTTGGTCTCGTTCCAATATGTCAAATAATATTTCTTTTATCAATACTACTCAAACATATAAAACTGAATAACTATAGTAACAGAAGTTGTCTGTGTCTACAAGGACAATTATCTGATTAATCTCAATGTCTGCCTGCTTCATATTTTGTTATTTTTGAGAATGCTGCTGGACAGAGCATATAATAATATATATATATTTTTTTTTACCAAATTTCTAATATTGTATAATTATTTCATCAGGTTTTGTTTTCCAAGTTCAGATCATCTTTTTCTGCTTAGTAAAAATTATATTTCTTCGTTTTTCAACAACAGGTGAAAATTAAGGTATGCTATAGTATACATCACTCAACTTAAGTAAACTGATATGCGGATGTAATTTAATGTGAAATAATAGTTGCTTAAGTCTTAGTAGCTTGTAAATCAAAAAGAAGGGAAGACTACGCAACAGTGTAGAGTAACTACTTGTACAAAGATGTAACGCAATTTAAATTGGTAAAATCGTAGAAACAGTAAAAGTAAAATCAGTTCATTGTATTTTTATAGAGCCAGATATGACAATATTTGGAGCAGTTACAATTACAAAACATAGTATACCTGTAGACGATTTTTGAATCTGTTCAAATTAAATCTATGCTTCTTCCTATCATAATGGTCTTCAGATAAGCAACAACCATTAAGGTACGTAGAAATGGCACAAAATACTTCGCACTTTCAATTCAAGTTCGTATGGTCCAAATGACATATTAAAAAAAAAATGTCAATTAAACTCTATCTAACACATCAGAAAGAAAATAGTTTTTTTCTGAACCTTGACCTTCAAATTAAAATATATACCGTAGCCCAGCAGTATTATATTGAATGTGCTCGAGTCAAAATATATTCAACGTACTCGAGTTAAGTGTGATCTCTCTCTTTTTCAAGTCTCGACTGTTCCAACATAAAATAATGAATTCTAACCTACTTTCTATATTCAACGTTGTAGCAATAAGTATTCCACACCCAGCCGTCTTCTTGCGCTACCATTTGTAATATACACACGTAAAGTACCCCCAACCTCATATGCAACTTGCAACAGAATATATTAAATCGCGAAGATAGAGAAAATCCTACTTTTTTGAATGGGACTCAAGACAAACGGTATATACATGCTACAAGGGTTTTACATTAAGGATACCATCCAGGTTGGATCAGAACGGAATTCCAATCTCGGATCAGTTATTCGGATGTAAACGATCGATGTGGTATATAAATCTCAATTTTGAAGAATACGGGATTTGAATATTTCAACGGGAAGGTTTTTTTCGTTTTCGATGATATATTTTAAATTTAGCTTATACAAACCATCACAATTTCCATTTTTAGTAAGAATAGATCAGAAATTTTCGCTGAAAATATATCGTTCAATTTGATCATACAGAAATTTCGCGATGTTGAATTAAACACCGTAACAACTACATGTTATTTGCTAAGTTGCTTATAATGTGTGCATACGGAAAATCAGAACAACGTGTAAGATCCAGAATTAGCACAGTTTACGCTTTCGGGTTTTGAATGACTGGATAATGTAATTAATCCATTTTGATAGCTACAATAGAATAATATGATATTTATTTACTTGCAAATCTGGATGCAAGCTGTTTCTACAGACTTGTCAAATAAATATTTCGCGCAAAACTGTCAAATAAATATTTCGCGCAAAAAAAAAAAATTCGCGCAAAACTGGAATAAAATTAATGGCAAATAAATCTTCAGATCTGAAGGTTTCTGGATTACCAGCAATTGAGCTTTAAAAACAGAATGACTGATACATAATTATTTACACACCCTGAAAATTAGACGAATAACTGATTCTCCTAAAATTTCAAGCAATTAAGAGTCTTCCAGAAACGTTTTCCAGCATTGAGGTACCTTTTTGCAGTTTTCTTATTTAAAACGATCAAATATTTGTATAACAAAATTCTGAAAAGTAATGGCGTTTCTAAATTCCATCCACTGTATGTACATTATTTTGAAATTTCAATTTTCTGCATACAGTCGTCACTATTTTGATAAAAAAACATAAGTTTTTCTAATTTCGCTTATTATCCAGATTGCTTTGTCAATAAGTAGGAAAAAAAAAATTTCAGTTAGTTTTCAGAATTTCTGATCTCCAAATTTCTGGTCTCCGTAAATTAGTGGACTGCCCCTCAATGCCGGTATGCGACTCCGGCAGTCTGTTACTGTTACAACTGCTGATCAGTGTAACCCATTTGTTTATTATGTAGTTTGACTAGTATGCTGTTACATGTTGCACTAGTGATGTCTGTGTTGGCAAATACCCAAGCTGTAGCTTTTGGAATTGCATATGAACGAAATATTATTTTATGCAAGACTCTAACTTGTCTAACAAATAGTTCAAAATAGGTGGAGAAAAAACTTAAACCCCAAATCCGTTTTTCAAATATCTTTAAGCACCTGTTGCTCAGCAGCGAATCCAGGCGCGACTTTTAGAGAAGAGAACTTGAAAAATTACATGGTGATGTAAAAGTCCAGCAATCCCAAAGTGAAGCCAGGACTGATATTTTTTATTCGAAAATGTTTAATGGTGGTTTTAGGATTTATTTTGTCTCTTCTTCTCTTTTTTATGGGTGATCTTCGTTATTACTACCCCTTATTACTCTCTCGACCCGCCACTGCTGTTGCTAATTGTCACTGTTGTCATATAAATAAATAATGTTGAATTAAACAAACTTCCAGCACTTCAACTTGTTGCTTCTACAGTATAATTATAATATTGTTTTGAATGCTCGATGTTGTAGTATGCTTTAAAATGTAAATATGAGTGCATTTGACCTTTGTTATTATTTCAACCCCCCGAAAGTGAGGGGGTGGGGAAGCATCAGTATTAATTAATGCATGAACGAAGTCAGAACTGACAGATAGTATTGTTCATATTTAACACGTTGGTTTTGAATCGAAATTATTAATATTAAACAGAATATTCATCCGTATTGTTGCGTAATAGGATAAGACAGATATAATTCCTCGGTGTACCATTATCTCATTGATTATTGAAGTTTCATCTCAAAATATTTCAAGGTAGCTTTACAATTTAGCTTACATAAAGTTTACGCTTTTAAAATATTTCTCAAAAGAGTAATATAATATAACTTTAAACTGATTTCGAATTTATAAAACTGTTTTATGTTAAAACAAGAATATAGAAATCCCAGAAGGAGAAGTACTGTAGGTCTGTAGAAATGCAAAAATGTCAAAGATTTGGAAAAATACTTTCGTACTTTGTGTTTCTATACTTTACTCCTCTTTGATCTAGTTTTCACCCAAGATGGTTTTTGTGCAACAGAAGCAATTTGAATTTTATATAGCAGATTTTCTGTGCTGAGAAAGGCTTTTAGTCTCAAAGATCACGTGACAATCTTGGAGGCAACAAGTTAACCAACAACTGCATGTCTGGCCAAGACAAGTGTCTGCGATACATGTGATCGAGACGAGACCAACATACGCTGAATAACCCCTTAATTCACCATTGTATTTGCCATATCACATGTAATCAAAATTGACTTACTTAAAGCAAAACTAATGATAAATAATGTTTTCAGGTATCAGTTAGCTAACTTAGTGACTTAGCTCACCTTATTCTGTAAAGTTCTCTGTACCTGTACAGCATACTTCCTAATCAACTAACTTTGAAAGTATTGAAACTCAAACGTTTGTACAAATCGAAACATTTCATTGGTTCAATAGATTACGTGATATACATGAACCAATCAGATATTTTGATTTGTAGGTCTACTGGCTTTTGAATTATATGGTAATTTGTTGAAATATATTTACACTTCTGGAAAATGAAGGTTTTACATGACCTTGTACAGTCTATGGCTCTAATTTATGCTAACTGCTGGGTGAAAAGAAAGCATCAGCTTTTATCATTAAGTTTTTGCTTCGTCTGTTAGTCAGAAATTTTCCTAGGGTCTTCTGAATCAGAAGACGAATAAACAGTATGAAAATGAAAGTCATGGAATATTTTTGTCCCATTAAAAACCGAATAATAATAATAATAATAATAAAAAGTCTATTAAAAAATTGGAATCGGCATGCAATCAAGTTTACCTCCATAATTGCCAAGTTGAAAACCACGATTTCAAAGAAACTTATTATTACATAAATGACCTCTCTCTTGTATTAATTATGTTGAACAAACACAAAGAACCCACTGCCTAAAAGTAAACCCATTAAACTGTAATACTACCAACTCTCCCAGATCCATTAATTAACCTAATCTTGTTGACAAGAACAATAACTAACATTGTCCTCATACTGAAACTTGAGGAATAAATCTCAATCTGAACCACTTTAAGACGAGAACCTTACTATAACAACAATTATTTCAAATTAGCGTTAGTGGATGGAGTAAGATACGATAAAAGTGTTTCTTCTTCTTCTTCTCTCATTCGATCGACTTGTGACGTCACCTCCGCCCGCCTTCTCCCTGCAACCAGAAGTACAACCCCCCACCCACTACTTCCGGTATGGTGACGTCAGTGGCGTTCGGCCTTTCGTGACGCTCAAACAAGGTAGAAGAAGAAATATAGCGGTTCTATATATTTCGTGTTGTATCGTATCGTGTTTTGAATGGCTGAAAAGATCTTAAAACAGCGATTAATTTCTGGTATGAAATGCATGTCAAAAAGTTACAAAGTTAAAATAAAAAAAACACTGAATAAATACATATTACTTAAAGTAAAACTGCAAGCAAATGAGGTTTTTTGTCAAGGTACGGATTTCAGGGCAATGGTTTGCAAATAAGGCTATCTTCTTCATGTTTCCTCAAGCAACAAAGAAAAATGTAATTAAAGAATATTCGAAAATCGTAATTGCAAATGTTTTGAACTTTAAACTTGGTCCAAACCACCCGTTAATAAATTTTCTTTATTAATTTATGAATTAATATATACTGAGTATTAAAGGAATACATGATTCAGCAGACAGGTGTTGTCCCAATGTTAAGCCCCTCAGAAGCTCAGAGGACTACTGTCACCTATTTACGGAATAATGGGCATGGAATGGTTCTGCACGTCCTGTCTGCTGAACCCCTAAATTAAACAGAAAATTTATTGCTTATATCTTATGATTTGATCCATAAATTAATAAACAGAAAATTCATTGCTTATCTTATGATTTGATTTATCAGTTAGATGTCGAATTACTGTAAATCCAAATTTCATCTATCTCATGATACACCGGCAATGAGTTTATTATTAGCTAACTGAAAATTAATCCAAACTTAATATATAATATTTGAGAATGTACATTTCATTTCAACATTTGAGATATTACATTAATTTTTTTCTTTTCCCATACTTGTTCATTTATCGGATAGTGATATTTGAAACCTTTATCTGTTATCAAAGCAATCATATAAGCAAATAAAATATGCAATCAAGCTTTGAAGAAAAGGACACGTGCATTCTTACCAACAAGAGTTAAAAGGGGCCAAATTTATGAAAACGCCAATTTTGCACTGAAGACGGAAGATCATAGTCGTTCCAAAACTGTGGTTAAGTACACCGAAAACCAGCATGCAGGGGAAACGCCTTGAACGGTCCCATCTTTCAAAATTGAAATTATTTAAATTTAAATTTCTTCTATTTACACATTTGCATCAACTGATGTAGTTTGTGCACCCTAAAGTACGTTGCAAAAAACTAAAATGTTGTCCTTAGTGAATTATAAACTACTTTAATCTCGGTAGACGTGGACACCAAACATCTCGATGTACGATAGACATATTAGTACTTTTTGAGAAAATGTATAACAGTGAAAATATATATACAAGAAACAATTTTGTTAGTGTATATTTTTCGAATTAAAAAGCATTTCCTGTTCGTACTTTTTGAATGAGTGAACCGCTTTAAATATCAGACAGTTTTAAAAAATTGTTTTAAAATACATGTAAGGGGAAATTTTAAAAAACTGCACTTTTGCTGCTGTACCGGTAGAAAAATTGTAAACAAAATTTCCCTCTTTTTTCCTTCTTCCCACTAAATTTTCGATGATTTTTTTTTTCTTTTCTTTTCTTTTTTTCATTAAAAAAAATTCCTATGGCTACCACACACCACAATTAATTTCTCCGTCACCAAACTCTAACACAAATTAAAACCTATTTTTCTCTCTCGTTTATACGTACATACGAGATGTTTCTGTCAAGCAGTCCCTGCATGGTTATACCATTGAATCAGAATTCTCCACTTTTCTCAAGAAGAGCGTATATATGGAATGGATGAAAGGAATTATTAATACTTGAGTTTCAATTGAATTCCACAGCATGAGAGGAAATTACTTTTTGTCTGGTAACGCCTTTACTATTATACTCCTTCGACAGATTTAATACTTAGAGCAATACAGCCTTTAAGATGTAGATTGTTCGATATACAGTGTATTAGATGCTACAGAGTATACGTGAGATGCTGCCAACCAAATAGGAGATTCACAAACTTTGGGTGTTATACCTATAATGTTTGTTGTTGTTGTTATTATTATTGCAAGTAGTACAGGGAGCGCTGTTTTGTAGTCTAGGTGAACCCAGCATTAGTCATTGCAGCTTCTATGCATTTGCCTTGCAGCTTTAAGTACGATAAAGAAATGAAAACAATATTTGAACTAACATTATTGAACTTCAAAAAATATACGGAGTTTGAAATGTTACCCAGATTAACCTTCTGGAAGTAATCAAGGTTAAAACTACATTTCAGATTCCAAGACAACAGGGTCAGACATTCAATATTCTACAAGATTAAATTA